>CM053784.1:6945000-7222500 GCA_028749045.1 Cupressus sempervirens | reverse complement strand
CTTATAAATAGCCTTTACAATCTAAACTGAATGAGAAAAACAAGAGCGTGTTGACAGCACGCTGACAGCTAAACAATGTGATAAGTGCAACAAGAAATGCTAAACAAGATCCCTAAAGACTAGGGCTTATTCAAACTGAAAGCAAAAACTAAATAGAACTCCTATCAGAAACCTAAACAGAACTCCTAACAGAAACCTAAACTTTCTCTTCAGAGAGGAGGGCGTCAAAGCTTTTGCACCACTCTTCAAATCTCAGAAAACCCTGGAAAAATTGGAATTAGCTTGTGGCAACATGTCCACAAAAGCTGCTAGAATCATTTGTGAGCTACTTCCATGTGCTGAAACTATTAAGATTTTGCATTTCATTTACACCGAGTCAGGAGACGATGTAGCAGAGACCATTTCAGAGCTTGTTACGAGATGCATCGCTCTAGAGAGTTTTCAGTTCACAAGAACCAACATAGGCATCAGCGGTGCTATGGCTTTAATAAACACTTTGGGGAGAGGCAGCAGGTTGAAAACACTCGGTTTAGGAGCTAACATGTTTGGGAAAACAGGCGGGGTTGCTCTAAGCAAAGTCATCTCTGGACATCTAGGTCTCACAGAAGTTAATCTAAGCTATATGGATCTTCAGGATAAAGGGGTGATTGCTATCGCCCACAGCCTCAAGGATACAGCTCCATCTTTAAGTGTTCTTAAGGTTGGAGGAAATTATATCACTCGAAAAGCAGCTCCAGCTTTAGCAGAATGCCTCGCTGTAAAGAACTTGCTGACCGGGTTTTATGCAATAGAGAATCAACTCGAGGATGATGGATCAGTTGTAATATGCAAAGCCCTCTCCGAAGGTCATGATCAGCTCAAAGAACTTGATTTGAGTGCAAATGGTTTGACTAGAATTGGGGCTAAGGCTGCTGCAGAAGCTGTTGCAAACAAGCCCAATTTCTGTCAGCTTTCTATTAAAGAGAAGTTCATTTCTAGAAAAGGAATTGAGACCGTCAGAGATGTGCTGAGAAAAGGCATCAAGGGCGAGTCTGTACTTTTCGGAGAGCTGGAACAGTATGAAGATGACAGTGACACCGAGTCAGAGGAAGAAACTATCGCATGAAAATCTCTAGTATATATGCACATACAATAGGACTATTTTGGATACTCTTAATCCCATGAAGGTGTTCTTTAGTATTAGGAAACACAGGTAATTGCTCCTTAGCTTCCCAGAGTTACAAATTCAACCTTAATCTGAATATTACTAGTTTTCTCTTGTGTGGGTTGTTTCACTCATGTTAGAAAGATATATTTCATTTTGATATCTTCTGTAATGACCACAAGCTTGTGAGAAAATAATGAAAAAGATTAAGTCTGGCTTCTTTGGTCTATTAATCTGTCAAGACATCTATCTGATTGTGACATATAGGTTAATTGTAGAGAATTTGATGGTTTTTAAATTTACTACATGAGCTATATAACAAGGACTTATCTTATGTTTATTTTAAGAAATTGAAATTGTTAATGTAGGATAGTTCTCTATTAAGATATTTACATAAGCTTATACATCAAATACTAACTCAAACTATATCCATGAAAAAATGTAAACAATTGCAAGAAATGACCTATATAAATAACAGTTACACAAAACAGTTAAAATGAAGAAAGCATATACAAACAAACTAGTTCAAGGTACACCATTTTTCTTGTCAACATAGTCTTTGCAAAGATAACGACGTCTCTGAAAACAAGCCAGCTCACAGCATGGCTTGTTTGCATATAGGCAAAGTAGTTGTTATCAAGGGCACAGAAAATTCATGCTGTGAGACCTTACTCTTTATTTTGTTAAAAATAACTATTTCCCAGCTAAAATGTGAAAGATCATAAGAATTACACTGTAAAGCTCCCAAAAAAATATACTGTATACCTTTGCTCACACTTCGGCCTAGATTGTTACCTTCCCGCAGTGGATCAATAATATTAAGAGACTTTGGTGTCAATGTTCTATTTTGATTATCATGTCTCTTGGGAGGAGCAGAGCACAAATCACTGCATGACTTCAGAAATTCCTCATTGAGCAACAGCTCAGCTCCGTCTTTTTCAGGTGGCTCAGCTACAAAAATGAGAAACAGAATTAACATTAAGCTGGACGCTAAAAAACATAAAATAAAACACAAGAAAAGTGAGTCTCTAACAAAAATATTATTTAAGAAATGGCCTACCGCCAATAACAGGAAGAGCCAAGATGGAAACAGGCCCCTGTAAGCTGACACAATAATTTTCCTAATCGAACTTGCTAAAATAATCCAAGAACCTGTACAAAACCTGCATACTGATTGCTACTTCAGTACATATAGTAGTCCTTTACACTAGTGTATTTTAGCATGTTTGTCAATTATCTGCACCTTATTTTTCTGTTTCTTGGATTACATATATTTGTCAATTAAGCATGCACCAACCTCCAATGGACCATGTAGTGATGCATGGAAATGATTGAAAATATACAAGACCAATGTCTCCAAAGCATATGTAGATATAAGAGCATGGTGTGCCCCCAAGAGCCGGCTTTCGTAATAACACCATGCTTTCACTAGTATGATACTGCGCTTGAATAAATGGTCTTTTCCAATAAGCCGATCAATCTACAAAAGCAGCTCAGTTCTGTCAGCTTCTACAACAATGCATATAATTTAAGAGATAGCAAGACGCATAAAAATGATGAAATGTAATGTTTACCTTCTCCAGGAAGCAAAGGGTAGACAACCCACCAAGCTGATTGAAGGAGATATCTGCAACAATATTCTCAACAAGGCACTTGACAAGTTTAACCTGTTACCGTAAAGTAATTCCATAGATCATTCCCATTGCTTGCATTATGATGGAAGCAGTAAAAATAAATGAAAATAGGCAGATGGCTATCACTTGATTAAACAAAATATAGAGGAGAGCTGCAATTGCAATTGCAATTTACAGCTGAAAATTTTGGTGGGAATCAATGTCTGAACTCCTAATGGAAGAACAAATCTAAGGAAAAGCATTGACTCCCGTAAGCAGGCAACTGGTAATGGTCATCACGGAGCCTTTAGTCTCAACGTACGAATGCAAGCATTCTTGCTAGTTCAGTACCACTTCTGGCACTTCCTCAAGTGCCATCAATATCAATGTGTTGGGTAAGCCAACAACAGAAGGTGCAGACTGGAACTTTGGAGGAGAAAGACAAGATGATTGCAAAGGACAATGGAAATCCTGCAATCAAGAGTAAAATATGCCTTTTTACGGGCATAGAATGAACTCAAGTCCTATGGGCATCTGTCCTCTGTCTCAGATATTTGTACAGCTGAATATTCTACTGTTTACTTTCATAATTATCAGGAATATTCTTTTTAAAAAACCATTATTATCTTGCCTAGCAGCACAATATTAGATGGCAACTACAATCTCCATTTTATTTTCTCACATATGATCGTCAGCCTGTTGCTATTTACTTGGCCTTTTATATTTACAAATTACATATAGAAATAATGACAGAACGAAAGGTTTTTATGAGAGATACATGTTAACAAGCATTAGTGACAGAATCAGAAGGATGGTTGTTGTGGCTTCCTGTCACCATTACCCATTTCTATGACCCCTTTGTGTTTATGCACAGCTGAGGCCAAAATGCCAAACTTAGCAATTCATGATGGATTCCCTTCATCTCCGGAACGCAAGTCAATGACCATGGAGGAAGGTCAAACCGAAGGAAATTCGCAATGTTCTCAAAACTGCGCTCTCCGTTAATTTCAGGACGCACTTTCGCATGCACCAAGGATTTCATCCAAACCAAACGCATTCCTTAACCCCGCCCGCCCCCTCCTAACCGCACTTACCACAAAGACTGGAGCACAATTTACAATTTTATATATGCCAAGGAAAGTGGTAAAAACAATGAAATTCCGCAACACCTCCGATGTTCCGCTCTGCGAGGAAGTTGGAGCGCAGTTTCAACTTGATCAAGGATTTCATCCAAATGAATTAATCCTTCGCCGCCTAAAATACGTGCTTTCCACATTTCTTGGGTATGGGATTCCCAACACATGGTGGATTTTGTCCTTCGCAGAAACAATCCCTAACCTCACCGAAACTACGCCCTCCTCCAATGGTGTTGCACGTTTTCAACCTTGATAAAGATTGAGTCTCCCGTGGACATGATTCGTGATTTAGCTAAAACTATGCTCTCCACACTTCATGGGGCGCAAGTCGACTAATGCCAAGGAATGGTCAAACATAAAAATCCATGATGTCCTCCGAACCATGTATTTCTTTTCTAGAGTGCATTTTGTGAGCATTCAAGAAAGTGTCCAAAGGAAAAGAATTTGGGACACCTTATGAAATACCTCCCTATTTTGCCCTACATACATTCCAATACATTTGGACAAGAATTTGGGACACCTTATGAAATACCTCCCTATTTTGCCTTACATACATTCCAATACATCTCATGGATTTTTTATGATAATAAAATCATTGACATGAAATATCTTGCTGCTTTCGACTAGTCGAGTGGCAATGAAAAAATCAAAATGTTGAAATCCAAGATGAGAAAAAAAATTATACAATTTGGAAAACTTGAAAATTTTTCAAAGTTGTGAAAATTACAGAGAATCCAAAAGAATTTTTTTTGGAAAAGTTGAAAACTCAGAACAATTGGAATTTTGGAGATCCAAATTTTTGAAATTTGGAATAAATTAAATCTTGCAAAAAATTCAAGTCCAATTTTTTTTGGAAAAATGGCACAATAGTGGAAATCAATTTGAAATCCAATAGGCAAAAAATTGGAAAGTTCCTCAAGGATGAAAAAAATTTAACTTAAAATCTTTTTTTTTTCAAAAGGGATTTTTGTGCAAATATTTTTGGATTTACATAAGATAAAATAAATATTAATTTTGTTGATATTTAATTTAGTTATTTTTGAAAAATAATCTAAAAAATAAAGTATTGGAAGAAATTGAAAAGCAGTTTGATTTTTTTTTGCATTAAATTATGGAAGTTGATTAAATATTGATTTTAATTAATGTTTAATTACTTAATTCCAAAAAAAATCAAAAACTAGATAAATAAGGACTTAGCTTCATCGTGAAGTTAAAAGCATGAAGATGGCAATTTTTGAAAAAACACAAAAAAAAGCAACAAGTGGCACAAAATATGGGAATCTTGGTGGCCAAGTAAAGAAATGGCCTAATTTTAACATATGGCTTTAATGGCAGTTTTAAAGGGAGACGACTTGTGTAATCAACCCATTCATTCATTCCTTCTCACCCAGAAATTTGAAGAGCGAATTGAGAAAAGGAGCAAAATCTTGAGAGTTTGGAAGGAATATTTTTGGAGAAATTTCTGAAATTGTTGAGTTTTCTAGGAATTTGCAATAGAGTATCTTGAATTTTATCTGAAAGGATCTTTTTCAATGAGTTGTGGAAATTGCATGTTTCTTGAGAAAATCTTGAAAAGTGAATACCGAGGAGAGGAATATGGAAATTTTGACAAAGATCCAAAATCTTTGTCTTTTGGTTAAATTGTATCTACTTTTTATGCTTTTTGCATATTCTTACGTATGGACATTTTCTATTTTGCAAGAAGGAAGAATGGCAGAACCCAGGGGAATAGGAGAAACAAACGGACAATTGATAAAGAACGAAAGGAGAGGATTTTATCTCAAATACAAAATCATGTCGAAGTGGGTAGAAATCGGAGATACAAGCCTCGATGGCCTTGATTTGAAAGAATTCAATAGGAGAATGTTTGGATACAATGACCAACCTCCAATGCATAACTACAAGAATTGCGAGAAATGGAATTGTTGGTGCAACTAGTTTTCCTCGTTCCTTTCAGTATCCGAAATTGATCGTGGAATGCACCAAACACTATAGTCCCAGGGACAAGACTATCAAGTATTCTAAACGAAATATCCTAGCAAATTTTTTTCTAGCATCGGATATGAGTCCATTTATGTGAAAATCAACAAAAGATGGTTGAAAAAGAATAGATCACACCATTCAAAGATTTCTAAAGAAATCGTATGGCTCAACTTTCAGAGGGAATACAACAATATGATGATGATGTTGAGTCACATATTTGGCATGCCTCATTCTTATAGATTTGAATCTTGGATGTGGTACTTCGTTGAGTAGGTGATAGAAGGTGACATGATAGATTGGTTTGGGATCAGAAGTGACAATCTGAATGAATAGTTGATGAATCTAGAGCATACAAGGAGATTTTACATGAGTTGTTATGTCATCTACGTGTTAGCATGAAGGATGAATTATGATGGACTACAATGTCGATTGGAAGCTAAATCCAACACTTGAAAGTTCATGAATGCTACATGTGTAATACCCCAAAAGTGGCTCATTGCCATCTCAACCAATTCTGGTCTATTTCTGACCAATCCTAAAGACCTATTCTAATAGGCAATTCTTATTCTGCTACTCGCCACTTGACTTAATTGTCAGATGCAAAAAACCCTAATTTGCATTCATCATGCTTATTATTTAATTCCTATAGTATTTACTCATATTAGTCATATTAAACCTATTGATTAATATTTAATTTAATTACTAAGTATTTATACTTTAATTAAATTAAATTATATCCTAAGGCTAATGTACTATGGAATTAAATTTATTTAATTTAATAAATGTGCCTATTTTAATCAATTAAATGAAATTATTTAATTAAATGGAGAACTTACTTCTAATTAATTAAATAAAGTTATTTAATTAAATGGGAAGCCATTCCTAATTAATTAAATGAAGTTATTTAATTAAATAAGAAAAGTGTCTCTAATTAATTAAATAGAATTATTTAATTAAATAGAAAAGGTAATTATGAGAACATATCTCAATTTATTAAATTAAATATCTCACCAAAATCTCTCTTCAGTTCAAAAAGGAAATTCCCAGTTCACTGTTGATCAAAAAGGAATTAAATCAGTTAACTCCTTATTCTACTCAAATTAAATTAGTTAACTCCTTATTCTACTCAAAAGAAATCAGTTAACTCCCTCTAATTTGGAAATCTTCCTTTATGATTGAACTTCATCTTCAATCTTGACCGTTGATTGAAATCAATCTCAACCGTTGATGGATTCCAGAAAAGTCTATTTAAGAGACCCTCATCTCTTCATTTTAGAGAGGATGAATTTGGAATTTGCATCAAATTGCTCATGGAATTCATACTCACATTTGCTCATATTTTACATACATTTGTATCCTTAGCTTAATTTCATTTAGCATAATATGCATATGATTAATCTAGTTTCCTTTACTTGTTCTTAGATTAGAATGCATTTCTCATTCTAGATTAATCTACATAATCATATAGATTAATTTCATTTCTTAAATCCTTCATTCTTAGAGGGTCTGGTTGCTTAACACCTCAAATCTGAGGATATCGAACAAACAATTCCCTTTAGATAGAAGGCAACAAGTCGCCTTGCCGGCTGATTTTCGGATGAACAATCCAATGTTCATTCTGGGATGAATCTGCAAATAAGGACCGTGTTGAAGTGTGTGTTAGCAGAGGCCGCATATTCATGCATACAACGTGTAGTTGCATTTATATTCCAAGGATGATTACACAAGGGTTAATGATGTCTTTGCCATGTGCATTGTGAGAACACTGCAAAAGAGACTACATATGAGATTGTCAATTGGCGCGATGAAGTTGGTGGAAGATTCCAGTGCTTGGTTCATTCATTTTCCTACCTTTTCATACATTAGAGTTCGAGGATTTCCCATGGAGCCATACAAACTTCCTAGGTACCCAATGGATAAGATGTTCTTGTTAGAACTTACTCGACAACTTATAGTCTATGACAAGATCCAAAAGGGAAGAAGTTGGGATCGTAGTTCTCAATTTCCATAGGAGAAGGAAAAATTGAGGTGTGCCCATGCCCAAAGGCTGCCAACAGATCATCGGATGAGCTCCACTTCTTTTGTCTTTCACTTTATCCAAAAAGGCTTGATTTTGATCCCTACAACAAGATCACATCAATAGTAGGATCAAAGTACCAAAACAAATTTCACCTTGAAGATTTTTGGGCAAATGTTGTAGACGAGAATGAGATTAGAAAGTTGCATTCAAGATTACCGTTAAACATTAGAATATGCAACACATTTTGGGTTCCTAATCAAATGGAGGAGGATCTGAATGTGATGTAAAAAGGATTCAATCCAAAAATGATAGCTTAGCCATATGATTGGAAAAGGAAAGAGGTTATAGATTTGGAAGCTCTTTCAAAGCCGGCCTTGGAATTTACAAAGTGATGGATTGAATGCAATTTTGAGAAACTAGTTGCACAAGTAAATGGATTCACATATAGATTGAATGGTCACTAACCGCTTAGGGATGAAAGACTGGGACAAATATCTGAGGGGATTGTTGAAGAAAGAGGACCTCCATCAAAAGGTGTAGGAAACTAGGAAAGGGAAAGAGATAGCTTGAGAAAAGCATGCTAGGAGTGGGATAGATGTCCAAGAGCCTCAATAGAAGAAGAAAAAATCTGGAAATACTCCCTCTTTTCCAAGTCACACTCTGAGTGTTCAAGACATGGAAACATTTGAAAGGCATGAAGTAGAGACAAGCATAAGGAGATTTGAGCAAGAGGAAAATTTGGATAGGCCAGTGCACGATAGAATAAGTATAGATGCCTATGAAAAATCCATGCAAGAAAGAGGAAGAGATCAAGATATAGCTATAGAAGAAAGTCTCGCTACAATTTTAGAGCGAGAAATGGTGGAGGTTGATGATGGTCCACTAGAAGAAGAGGCTCTTGCAATAGCAATACATCTTCCAAATGTTGAAGCCGTAATTCCTAAAGTAACGGTAGATAGTCCAAGAGTTGAAGAGGAGATCAACATTGGAGCAATCCAAAGGAAAGAGCAATTGGTGATTTCAAGGGACCAGAGTATACCCATTCTAGAATGGTTGAAGCAATGAATTCAAAAGAGTCAACAAAAGCAGGTTGTTTGGTAATTGAATTACAAGAAATTTTGGACAAAGGAAACTGATCAGAAGAACAAGGGAAAGCAAAAAGATTCATTAAGGTTGTTAGAGGAGAATCAGGGTCCAAAATCTTGTAGATTAAGACTCCTATAGTCGACAAGAGAAAAAATTAGATTGCTACAGATGAATACCATGTTATGGAAATAAATCTTGGTCATGCCTCCCAGGAGAAAATATTAGAAGAATTTGATGACTCTACACAGGCTTTGAAGGATAGACTGAAGAAGGTGGAAGAAGGGTATGAGCAACAGAAAAGAGAAATTAGAGCCTTATGTCAATACATCAATGGGTTGCCACATCTAGTAAGAGAAGAAGGTCCATCATTCATCCCTCCAACAGGTTTTTCCACTGAAGTGGTAGATGACATTGATAGGATCAAGCAGATTGCTCAAGATGCTGGGTCAAAGGAATTCAGGAGGAAGCCTTCAAACATGCAGAAGAGTGCATAGTAGGGCATTATTTGCACCCTCCAAGATCCAATGCATGGAGGAATCATGGGAGGATGAACATATTTATCAAGATGAAGTGATTTCCAACATTCAAAATCTAATGGAGACCCCAAAGCAAGCATTAATCGATAGTCAAGTTATTAGTGAAGGGGATGTCTATGATTTTCTTCGATGGTATAGTACAATAATCATAGCTAAGGAAATGTTTGAGAGCTTCACCAAGGAATCCACTCAATGGAAGAAGATTATTCACAACATCAAGTAGGGGATATCCAACACAATTGCATCCTTGTTATCATAGAGACTGGTGGATGATAGAAATGATAGCTGATAATTTGAATATCAAGTTAGAAGAGTTCTTTTGATTGAATGTCTATGAAAGAGATGATTTTGAGAACTTCTCTATCTTCTCAAATATAATGCACTCTACTGAAGACTTGCAACCAGATTAGGAGGAAAGCTTGGGAAAAGTAGAAAGAGCAATTGCAATTCTAGAATTCAAGAAAGAATCAGCACCAAGCATTAGTATAGAAGAGTTGGAAATTTTTTTGGATTGATTCCATGCCTTCAAGTAGGGGAATCAAGGATAAATGCACTTAATGCATAGTGGGTGTTTTTAGTGGTCATTTATTGCGCCCCGCTCCTTTCCTAAACAAACCTGTATAGTGGGCATTTATTACTCGCTACAGTAGTGGATTCCTTGTTGCATTAATGTAGTTTCCTTTCCTTTTCCCTAACCCTAATTAGGGTTGATGGGGCACAATCTGGGCCATCAATTATTGTGATCATCCGAGCCACCCATTGTAACTGAGGACCTATATAAAGGCCTCACTTCTCATTTGTAAAGGAGGATTTTTTGAGATCCTTGTTATGAGCAACTCACATGATAAAGTTTTCATTGAAGCTTGGTGAATATGTGTCTTAGTGCTTACTTGTTCTCTTAGTTCCCTCATTTAGATTAAGTTTAGTTTAGTTAAAGTGTTGTGATTGCAATGGAGAATATGATAGTATATTGATGAATTCCTTCCGTTCATACTTTTGATGTTCTAGTGATTCTAAACCTTTGTACAAAGCTATCCTGAACCCCTTTCATGCATATATTTCACTTCTATCTTTCATATACATTGTTCTTTATGATGGTGTATGTGGTGGTATGAAAATATTTGGCGTAACCCTTGAAGATTGCACCAATTCACGTGTAGTTGTAGTATAACTTGGCAAAGCAGAGCTCGAAAAATTAAGGAATTTGTCCACCAAAATACTATTTGTTGTCATCACTTCCCTTAGGAATAGATTAGAACCTCTAAAACCCTATCCCATTTTATTTCTGCATATTTTGTGAAAACCCCAAAAAGTACTTCATTGCAAAAACTTAAGATAGCTCCCACATCCAATATGGCTTGAAATGAATTCGAGTAGACATGTAAAGCCCCTAGTGATCATCAGCAAATCACATCAACCACCAAGCTTATTCAGAATCAAGACCCGGAACCTTGAAGTCATCGATGATCTTCTAGCAGTCTTAGCATACACGAGACTTTATTCAAGAGAGGATAAGATATTTTGGTATTTTGTTCTACTATTTGGTGGGTCATTGAACACACATCAACAATGGTCTTCAGTCCAACAGAGAGAATTAAATATTGCTGCTATGCTATAAATTCTCTCAAATACTTGAGCATTTGTATTTATAAATTTTGTGAATAACTTTTGAAATTTTTATAATTTCAATTCTGAAATCACTACAAGCAAATTTTATAATATTACAACAATATGGAAGAGATGACTTGAATTATAATGGATATTAGGAGTAAGCTTGCTATACAGATTTAAGCATTAAGGTGCATGTACCCAGTAATTTGCCAATTAATACCTTGCTATCTCTGTTCTCATAGTATTGTTTAAACATATTGATTATTGGGAACTAACAGAAAAAGGGCAACAGACAACTCTGGAAAAACTGTAAAAAGAAATCTCTTTTTGTCATGCATTACTAAGTAATTTGGGATTAATATACTATGCCAGGCTGTTGATGAAACCGTGACCCACTTAGAGGAAGAATATTTGACCTAACAGAGGTCAAACCATATCCATATAAAACAGATTTCTTCAATAATTACCAAAAGAATTGCACATATATATATATATATATATATCCTTTGTTAATTTATTGAATATTAACAACAATCGCAACATGTATTGATAAGCATTAAGTTTGCAAGATTTAAAAACTGACCTCGGCCTTGATTTAGTGAACTTCTCTCACCCTGAACTCGGCAGTCTTGCTACACTCTTCCCCCTCAAGGACAGTGCGCACATCATTTGCCCATTTATCTTCAAAATTTCAAAAACTGCTAAAAGTGGTTAAGTCAACATCTCCATTAGGAAGATAGGTTTACAGTGGCACCGAACCAAATGGGAAGACCTGTAGTAGCTCCCAAAACGAAATGAGTTTAAAACTCTACATCTAGAATTACCTAGAGTTCTATAAACATACAAAATCCTTGATCTAAAACTTCCCCTGATGCAATACCACAATGAAAAATACGTTTGTTAGCCTTTTGGCTAAAGATCAAGTGTAAAAGTGCAACAAAGAATAAGCAGAAACATGGAAAAATACAAGTCACATAAGAATGATCAGCAAATTATCCATTGATAAGTAGGAGATGATTTCCACAGCTAGTCAAATTGTGATGTGAATATCAGGATTTAACTGTGTGATTTTTGAGTCAAACTCGATGACCCATGTTTCATGAGTAGTGATTCAACATGAATCCATCTCTCATGATAATAAATGGAACACTTAGCACTCATTGGATCTAGGTGATGCTCACAGGGGTGAAGCACCGGGACTTCCCGGGAGGTCACCCATCCCAGTACTACTCCAGCCTGAGCGCGCTTAACTACGGAGTTTCCTCCACAGTTAAACCCAAAGCTTGCAACCCCATTTGCAAGATTATCCATTTATAATCTAAAAGAGTGGAATAAATCAAAATATTTAGTATATTCACCCACAAATTTAGATTGGGATTTCCATTTTGAAAAAAAATATGATCAGGCTCCAAGGAATACATTTAATTGGAAAAATCACCCCTCTACTGAAAATATCAACAAGAAATACAGCCGAAATAAAGGTGCTACTTATTCAAAGATAAGATTTTCTGAACGGTGATTTGACTTGTAAAATGGAACTATTCTATTACGTAAAATCAATTTACATGTCATCAAATAAAATACCAGGACCATATCCAAGTTCTAGTCCTATGTTACCAATTCAAGTTTGGGTTCATGTTTGGGTTCAAAGAACCGGCTTGTTGGTATGGCAAAATTTTGAAATGGGGTTTTGGTTCGTTGGGGTTCATTAGTACAAAACAATGTGTATACATACATATGCATATGTATGCAGCCAAGAAGAATGAATAATGATTAGAATGCCACAGTATTATAAAACCAACAAAAACACTATAAACTTGTAATCATAACATCATATCTATTAGCAATACCAAGTATAATTATTTCAACTTTCAACAATTAGAACTTTATGCTATGTTTAAATCATCTAATGGACTATCTAAGTCTTCATCTTCTTCTCATCATTGAAGGCCTTAATCAATTCAAACAGTGCCAATATCAATGAGATCAGTTGCACTAATGACATTCATGCTTTCTAAGTTGTCAAATGCTTATTACGTTTTGAATTTTCATTGTACAGAGAGCTTGTTAGTTTGTAATTAACACCCTACTTGAAAAATGTTATATAAGTAGCTTGCAACTCCCTTACCTATTGAAGATGTTGTTAAACATTTATATTATGATTTATCACAGCATAAGCTTCCAATTAAGTGGACAGAGGTCATTATCAGAAATTGGATATAAAATTTTCACTGGAAGATATCTTGAGTGCTAGTGTAATTTGAAGTAACAAGTATCTGAACTTCAGTAAATATTGTTTTGTAATACTAAAGATCTTTATCTAAATTCTGTAATAATCATTTTCTGCACTAAATTATAGAATGTTTCTTAGTGGAACTGTACCTGGTTTGCATTTGGTTTGTGTGGTTCTACCCTAGTTCGACCATGGCACAACCTAGGTTCAGCCTGGAGGAACCAGCCTGCCAAGGTTTGAACCCAAGTGGAACCCAAAAGGGAACCGGGACCAGAACTAAGGACTGGTTCAAAATTCGCCTAGGGGAGAACTAGGTACTAAGAGTTCTACCTTGCCCACACCAATTGGCAATATGCATACCAGAGGTTTTACCTAAGAGCATACTATGGTATAAGAAATTTGAAGGTATACTAATATCTCATTCATAATTGATTGCATTGATATTTCAAGAATTTCACTAGTCTTTGATCCCATAAAAGGCATATGATAATCTAGATCCAATCCATTCATCCCGAAGTCATGGTCTTTAAGATGGGCATAAATATGTTATGTATTAGAATTCTCATGTTGCAATTTCAGTTGAAGCTAGCATTCCATTGTTCTAAAACAAAAAAAGTATCTTAGGTCTTGTGTCTTTGTGCAATGTAATTTTAGCGAGGCATACTTTAGTGTCAAGATGCTCATAGTGGCTTTATAGCCCTATGGGTACTGAATATTACTCTTAAAACAAGAATCTTTTAATATTTCCATGCATATCTCTGAATTATTACATCATTGTAATGATCCCAACTTAAAATGTAATAATTAATGGGTCAAAGGAATGATCTATCATTTATGTGGTCTCATTATTATGCTAGTTACACCTTTCAATAGTACAAGATTTTAATGGAATCATGAGGCCATCCACCAAACAGGTGCCGATTCGGCTGCCATATCTGAAAACAAATCAGAAGACATACTCCATTTATAGGTAGTTGATGCAGGAGCATCCAGAGGTATAAGGGCAATCCTGTGTCACCCAAAAAAATGTACTTAGACTTAGTTTCTATTTTATGTCTTTACATTTTTGGATACCCATTTGGCTCAAATAAAGGTTCCAACTCTCATAGTTCAACTATTAGTGCATTTGAAAATCCCGAAAAAATAGGAGCATGCAATTTGGCCATCATTTTGGTGACCTAGAAGGTGTGACTTGGCCAGATGAAGGTAATTGAGATTTAGAGCATTCCAGAAAAAGAATCAGGTCAAAAGTCCCCACGGTTTGAAAGTTATTGCAGTTTTTCGGGTTTTGGAGACCTCCTAAGAATGCTTCGAAGTCAGGTTTGGGGCATTAAATGACCTCGAAAAGGGTCGAAAAATGGGGGACGAGCGAAGCTTGTCCATAGGGCTATAGAGCGCTTCGAGAGCTTTCCGAAAATGTAAACGGTTCGTCAATCGGAGCTACGGTTCAAAAGTTATGCCTCCCGGAAGTTCGGCTACCGTTTCTGGATTCTTCTAGATTTGCACCGACTTCTAACGCGGCTTCTGGAACCTTCTGTTTTGTCGGTGGATGCCTACTAGCACTTTCTAGAATGTACTCCTAGTTCTTAACCCTCCGGGGTCTATTTAAGGAGATTTTTGGCATTGTAAAAGGCAGTTCGGATTGGAGCTTGAGAGGAGGTGCTAAAAGGAGAAATATTCTCCAGATTTATGCTATTGTAAGCCCGCAGGGCATGTTTTGAGTTTATTTTCTCTGCACTGTTTGTCCAGCTTATTTTCTCAGTTAATATAATTCCCCTTTCTATTGTGTCTATTCTGGTTGTTGGGTTGTGTCCCCATCAGTAGTAGTGACTAAGCCTTAGCTTGTCTTACGTTACATTTAAAAAAAAAAATCAAGCTCTCATTTTCATTTTTCCCTATTGTTGAAACTTGACGCTTTGAGCTAAAGCAATGCAAACGTCCATTCCCAGGGATGGGCAAGAAGCATAAACCTGATTATGCACTCAAAATAGGCACCTGCCCATTCTACACTACTGGCTATAGTATTAGCCGAGACCTTCATCAGTCTATCACTCGGGTAGTACTCTTGAAGTTGAATAGTTCCATCAAAACACTAGTTGGACAAAAGATAGAGACAAGAGTTAACAAAAAAAGCCAAGGAAAGCTTTTGTTACCATTAAAACTTGTTCTCAACATTTCAAGACCTCCACTGTCCGTATTGGAAATTAATGGTTGATACCCTTAGTATTTGTATTCAGAATTCAAAGCACCAATCAAGTGTGGACATATTGAATGAAGCTATTAAAATGTCAAATTAGTTAAAAAGCAGTGTGCTTGTTTTACACACTTGAGCTTGCAGCACAAAGTATAATGCACAATTTGTTATATAAATAAAACAATGTTGGATTTCTTCAATTTCATCATCACCTAATGATTCAAATAACATAGAGGTATCTAATTGCTGTGGGATATGCTATTATAGATGATTCAATCAGGAATGAAGCTAAGTTACTGGATGCATACTTACATGTCCCACACTCATCATAACCAAAGACTCAAGTGCTAAAAGCTAACGAATTTTTTTATTTCTTGACTTGTTTTTCATCCAAAAACCTTGAAATGCCCCTGAGTATCATTTCACCCAACAAAAATATCATTTTGATCTATTCAATCTCTCATTTCCCTATAAAATATGGCAGAAGCCCCTGAACACCCACTTTCAGGCCTTGAGGAAACAATTCTATCATTGGGACTTTCATGCATCTAATACGTTGTGCTGCTTATCAGCCCCTCAAACCCATTAGGGTCTCCGCTCCCAAACCCCCACTACTTAGTGAGATTTCTTTTTTATATAAGAAATCTCATTACAATAAGGGGTCAAATTTGATTTAAAAAAGGAGATCTGGGAGTCACAACCAAGAACTTAGACAACTAAAATTATCACTGTTAAATGTCAATTAATAAAGGTAAATATTAAATTTTTAACTATCAATTGCCCTGTGCCATCTAATATTTTGATTTATCTTTATCACTACCATTTTGGCATTTGGCATTAATTGAAAATGTAAGAATCATACCATCAAATGCATTTAGTTTTACAATTCTGCTTATTTCTTTACTTTTTTACTTGACATACGTATACACACATACCCAAGGGCAAACAAAATTGCCCACAAATGCTGAGTTCTTGTACCTGTACCAGCAACTTAAGAATGAAAGTTTTGAATGTTATATAGATAGTTAAAAATAATTCTTCAAATGTTTTTCTACAAAGGACTTTTACATCACTATTTTTCGGCATTCTATGGGGCAGCTCCCAACAAGTCTAAGTGATGTCTTGGGGACTCCAAGTCTTGGAGAGGCCGTACACCCTGATGACTTGAGATCAAAGGGAAATTTTCATATTAAATTTTTTCAGATGGAAATTGCAATAGACATCTACAGGAAAACTAATAGTATGAACAGGGAAATAATATTTGTCCTCTTCTTATTTCTTCCCAAAAATTCTTATTTCTTATAAGCCAGAGCTTTGTGATCAAAGAGAGAATTGTGAGGGATGTTTATCCTATGGAAACTGTATAGACCTATGCATAAAAACCGATCACATCTATGATGTGGAATGTGTGTTAGATGAATACTTTTTAGAGCACAATAGATGACAAAAATCTCAAAGGCCCACCTTAAATTAATTTAGTTCGATCACTGACTATAATTATGGCAGCTCAGGTTGAGACATGGAAGCCATTTGAGAAATATATACAGCTAGATAAAAGAAATGTGCTCCTCTAACAAACATTATAACAGATGGAAATATTACCTTCAACTCAATTTCCAATGAGCAAGGGTGACAAAGGTCCTACAAATTTGTTTAACAGTATTTTAGAAGAAGCTGACCATGAGGAAAACCACTTGCCTCTCCAAAGTAAATGACAACTTATGGTGTGTTCAAATTTTAAAGTCAGTCCCTAAAATGAAGCTTCCATCATCAAATGTATTTTTCAACTTACAACTAAGATGCTAAGTTTGCATATTTGCCTCGACACACCTCCATCAAGTTCACTTGGGCATGGGTTTGCTTGGGGTATTTGCCTAGATGCGCCCAAGGTATGCCCTTGGTACATTGTGGATATGTGCTTCCTATGGTGCACATAGGATATGCCTCAAGCGATGCCTAAGGTACTTGGTAGTACCATGGGAAGCTGGGCACACCCAACAAACCCACAAGGAACTTGTGGAGAAAGACATCTCTAGGTTAATGGAAAAGCGAAAGGCATTTTTTATCTTTTGCTTAAGAGGCATCATTTCCCCCTAGGCAAAGCATATTTTGTTTCCCATGTCCCTTATATTGTTGAGTTTTTCTCACCTCTAACACCTTGTGTGCTTATCATTGTTGTCTTCATACCCATTACGGTCTCCACTTCCAAAACCCCACTAGTTAGTGGGTTCTCTTGTCATATTAGAAATTTGAATACACTAGGTAGTTTTGAGATGAGACCATAATCAAGAACTTAGACAACTAAGATTATCACTATCAATGACAATTGATAATGATAAATATTAAACATCAACTATGTAACTATCAATTGGCTTTTTAAATTTATCATTATCGCTACCATTCCAGGATCATATAACATTGTTGGAATACGACTATACATACTTTCAAGGATTAATTTATCTGAAAAACATTTAGGTGCAAGTAAGATTTTGGTGGCCATCACACTCGGAAAGAACTAAACATTAATTGTCACTATATGGATCACATAATTGTGATATTCTTGAGCGCAAACTCCAAGAAATGCTAGAGTTTAGGGAAGGGAAGGTGAATTGTTGTTTGTGCAGTGTGGACCATGACCTCCAAAATCACAATGCACTTAGAAGTATATAGTGCCTTTAATCGGGTGAGGTCAATCCAAAATCAAATTCCATAACATGAGAGAGTTATTAAATAGGACAAGGTTAGTGGAGAATGTTCTCCAAGTCCCCAATAAAAGCAATAATTGTTATCTTGTTTGATTATTTTAATTCAACTCCTCTCGTGAATATCATGATTCATAAAAATTACAAACATTGGACATTCAGAAAGACAAGAAAATATGCAAATTTTTCCAAAGAATAAATCTGTTAAATGGAAAACATCCAAACTTAGCAATTCATAAAATCTATAAAAAAAAAATCTTCTATCAGCTCCCAGAATTTAACATCTTTTAACTCCTCATTCTAGGGCTTTTGTTTTCTTTGAAGCTTTGCCAAATTATATCTGAACATGGTATTGATAAACACTAGGATGCAATGATCGATTAAAAAACACTAGGATACAATGATCTAACTCTCATAGGATATGCATAAATGCGCTACTCTAACAAACATTATAACAAGTGGAAATATTACCTTTAACTCAGTCTCCAATGAGCAAGGTTGAAAAAGGTTCTACATATTTATTTAATGGTGTTCTAGAAGAAGTGGCCATGAGAAAAAACAATTGCCTCTACAAAGTAAAAGACAACTTAACTTGTGTTCGAATTTAAAAGCCAACCCCTAAAACAAAGCCTCTATCATCACGTGTATTTTTAATTTTACAACTAAGGTACCAAGTTCACCCGAGTATGGGTTTGCTCAGGGGATTTGCTTGGGTGTTACCAAGGTAAGCTCCAAGTACACTGTGGGTACATGCCCCATGGTGCACCTAGGATATGCCTCAAGACATGCCTAGGGTGCTTGGTAGTACCTTTGGAAAATGGACACACTAAGTGAACACACAGGGAAATCATGGAGGAAAACATCTTTAGGTAAAGGAAAAGGCAAAAAAGCACTTAAAAGGCATTGTTTTATCTTTTTGCCTAAGAGGCGTCAATTCCCCCCTAGGCAAAGCACATTTTGTTTCCCCACACCCCTTCTATTATTGGGTTTTTCTCACCTCTAACACCTTGTGTAGCTTATCAGTGATGCCCCTCAAACTCATTTGGGTCTCCACTCCCAAAACCACACTAGTTAGTAGGTTTTCTTATCATAAAAGAAATTTGAATATGATGAGTGGTTTTGGGAGTAGAGACCACACTCAAGAACTAGTACATGTATCGTGTACCGGCTACTTGCCTGGGTATGTACCCTACAACCGAAAACACCACTTCAGCTTACAAATCTTTCCCCCCTTGTAAAACATTAAAAAAAAACGCAATTAATTCTGCCATTAACTGTCTACCAACAAGCAACATCAGTCTTATACAGTAGTGAAAGTCCCAAGGAATAAAGAATGTGCTGTAAGCTCAGATCACCACAATCAAATTCCTTATCAATAACATCACTATCTCCTTGATTAAACTCAAGCAATTTATCCTCTTCAAATGCAAAGATAAATTCACAAATACTTAATTTTTTAGAGATGAGATGCAATTTTATTAATTTTTTAGACACATCTCCACTATGCAATTTATTCAATGCAATGGGTGCTATAGGAAACACCACCTACGTTGGAGACAAACAATTATAAAAATTGCTCTAGATACAGTCCTTGAACAGGTACAAACACACATCAACTTCCTGTAGCTAACCATGGTTGTTTTGGAGCCTGCTAGGATTTCCACATACGACTAATCATAGTCCACACTCTTTTTGAACCCAGCTAGCAAGTCATATTTATGGCAACTGCAAAGTTTGATCTTGGGAAAGTTTCACCACCAACGCAGCTGATAATAATATTGACCTCAAGTCATCCTTGATATCCACCAGACCACACTTTTATCCTGTTGGTAATCCTTATTCAGCACAATCTTGGACCTGAGTCTTCCAAATGACATTATGCCGTTGAAGGCAGTGAACAATAAGGTCTCAATACAATGTGTAGTCATATTAAAGTATCTGTAGGTAGACCAACCAAGATGCTTGAAGAGTGTTGATCTCGCTGATTTGTACCACCAACCTCCAGATTTAATTTTGGACACAAGTCACTTATATTATTTTCAGATGCACATATCTGTCATGCAAGAGCTGTTTTGGTAGTCAGTGATGCCAAAAGCAGCAGAGGCTTGATCTCACTATAATTTCTGAAAAACTGAAGGATATGGATATAGAACTGATTATACAGGCAAACTCCTTTTTAGAAAGAAATCAGTGATTATAAGGCCCATATGTAGGTTGAAGATCAGTATATACCATTCTCCATTAATAAATATTCCTCGGACTAATAGAATTCCCTGATTCATAAATTTCAGTACAACTGTAGTGAACAGAAATGACGATTTTGTGTGTTCACCCAAATAATTCAGTTTCATAAATTTTGATCCTCGTTAGATCAGCCATCAGCTTTAATACATATTATGAACTGTCAAATATCGGACAATGAAAATTTAAGATCTGCGATGATGGATAAATATATGAAGCCATCGCCTGAAGATCTTGCAATGGGGTTATAGCTTCACTCCCTGGGTTTAAAATATTATACTCTAATCACATTTCATATAAACTGTGGGCCCTTTCACTCATTTTTCATGGTTGGATAGTCACATCATCCAAATTTCGAGCAGCGGCAGATAATGAGTCTTCCCCCATAGTATGCATTTATCATAAATCCACCATCAAAATGGCAGCGGCATATATGAGGCTTAAATCCTCCATCAAAACCGTGGTCTTTGACCACGATTCGGGTTATGTGCATATTCTTGGAATTCTATCTGAGTGTCAATGGTTCATCTCCAATTACTTCAGTAATATAATCCTCCACGCAACATTAGATCACAGTTGACACATCTCCAACTTATGTTACAATTCGCGGGTAACGCGGTCAAGCTACACACACTTGTCTGACTTGACTATTTGACATTTTTTTTTTCCGATAGACGTGTATGCGAATAGAAACATCCCCTAGGAAAGCCTCACGGCCTGGTGGGTGAAAAGCGATAATATTTGTGGATATGCTTCCACCTGTTTTCTCATATCGAATGCAATTAAATGTGTTTTCCACTGTGTAATACTTGTCGCTGGAGTATATGACCGGCTCTTCCATTCTTTCCATGCCTTTGTCCATTCTCTTTCTGCAGTGTAACGGAATATGTAATATTTATTATTGTTCTCCATCATAGTCCAAACTATCCAGGAAGGCCCCTTCTGTGCTGCTACTTACCAGTCAATATCCTACTGTAACTTTTATCCCTCCCAAATTTTGCTCTGATACCATGTTAATGTAGGATAGTTCTCTATTAAGATATACGATCTAAAATATATATTGTATTTAGCAATATGATAACATGGAACATTTATCATTTGAATAACCGATTGGAATTGGTTATGACTATTCATTTGCAATGGTTGGTGAATAATAGATTAGTTAGTATTTGCTAACCAACCCAAACTGGTTAGTTAGTAAATGCTGCCTACTATTGTTACCAATCAATCAAGGATCAATATGAATATTAATCGACTAGCAAAATAAAGCCACAATATTAATCTACATCTATTCAACTTAGTTATTATAAGGTTGGTCGAGTTTGATCTATTCTTCATATGCAAAGCATATATTCACATATATGTATGAATAGATCATTAATCTGACCATAGCTACCTTATCTTCAAGAGAAATTAATCCTTTTAAGGCAGTTTAATGGTTATAGCTTTCAGAACTGCTTTCTATGTCTTTAAAGTGTAGTTTCGATGTATTATAATGACAGGCCCATTCAAAAATTTCTCCAAAATTTATTTTCAGAAGTTAAGTTTTGATGCAAACAGCAAGCACCTCTCTGCCCAGCAACCTCAAATCTTAAACACAAAACTAACAGAGACTGTTTGTTCCTAGATTGCAAGGAACAGATCTAAATCATAACAATCTGCCGATAGACCATTTACATTCATAGCCTCTCAACTACCATTTTTGCTACATAACATTTTATTATATTCCTATTGTTTCGTTAATTATTAATGGATTTTTGGCTGCATTATTAGTAAACAGACTTCACACATATCATTGGTTCTTTTGAATCTCACATTTAATCTTAGTTGCAGTCACATATTGCATCATGTAATGTTCCACTGTATACTTATTGTATTTCACATCATCTAAACACACACACACATCAACCAAGAAGTCATCTATTAAATACTTCATACACTTCCTCAAAAGTACTTCATATGTTTTACCCAAATAAGTCATCCAAGGTATAATGAAAATGAATGGCAATTGAAAATCACACCCTACAGACAATCGTTAGTTTTATCCTGTAACTGTACAAAAAAGTAACCGCACAAAAAAAGTATGTACTTTTGACAAAATGTGGATACACTTGATGAACTACTTTGGACCAAAGGAAACATGGCTTACTTGATGAACTACTTTTTGCCTTTAAAGTTTGCCCATATTCTATCAAACAAACCCAAGTCGAATTTTGCCGTTTTTATGTAAAACCTACAAAATTGGGGTAGAACCCAAACTGAATTTGGCCAAAAAAAAATGGATTTTTTAAAGCTTTTAAAAGTTTCTTTTCAGTCTATTTTAGTCAATCCAACCCTACAACCCTGAAATAGACCACTAAAAAAACCAGTAAGGTAAAGCATTTCATTTAGACTAAAACTTAATCACGTTTATGTTGGTCTGTTTTGTTATGTTTCTTTACAATTAGCCTAGTGGCATATGAACTTATTTTCTGCTACATATTTATCTATCTATCTAAATATATCTTAAAAATACATACGTTTTTGTATGGATGAGCCCACCTCCAAATTATTTTGAATGAATTTCGAACTCGAGTCCAAACCCGAAGCCAAACTAGCAACTTAGGATAAAGGTATTATTCGTTGATTATTGCAAGACACCAGAAAACCAATAACATAAATCAAATCGTATGACACACTCAGACTGAATTCAAGTTTCTTAGCATCTTCCAATAACTAGGCAAAATGTTCCATTTTTACTTCAGTTGTATCCTTACTGTCTAGAGTTGTTTGATGAATATATCCCTTCTATTTCTGCAGTCGAGACAGTTCCAATTGTAATGAATTGACTTGCCTCCTTTCCACACCATATGTCTTTATAACATGTCAAATGATTGAGCAAATTTGTTCAGTTTGAACTAAATTGGGCGAGTCTTTGCATTGTGATTCTTTGTAGCAAAAAGCCAAATGAGACAACACTTATAAATTCAAACAACTACTCAACACATTTCTCATGTCTTTTATATGATTGGTAATCTTATGTGTAAAAACATATTTCTTACTCTTAACTCTTTGCAATTCATCTTCAAAGTCAAGTTCTTCCTTTTTAGTAGCTTTCTTAGTCAAAAGTTCCTCCAAAAGTTTGATCAAAACATCTGGGAGAAGATATCTAGCAATTCTAGGAACAAGATTGTTCCAAAGCAAATAAATAAATAATGCTTCTTCAATCCTTTTTGTCTTTAGACAGTCATGATAACAATACATCTATTATTTTTCATTATCTATTTGCTGAGTCATCTTGAACATGTCTATTTCAAAAGGATCAACATCAAAAGTGTGTTCCTTAGATCTATCTTCCTATACAACAACTATCTTTGTTTTATTTGATATTAACCTCTACAGGTTCAACATCATCAATTATGATTATTTCAATCTTTCCTTTTCCATAATCTTTTTCTTCTTTGAAGGTTGAGAAGGAGACCTCAACTGATTTCCTTTGCCTTTTACTTTTAGAGGCATATCCTTCTAGAGCAGCATGTCCTATATTATCTGGTCCATTGATTTCTTCATGTGTACCTGATTTGACTTCGATAAGGTCTACCTAACTTTTAAGAAGCTTTTCTACAAACAACACACACTCCTCCAGATTGATTTCATTGCCAAGATTGGTCAATCAAAAAATTTGGGGTTGCTTCCATGAAGTAGTTGTCAGTATCAACCAATAAAGTAATATTATCTCTGTACAACTCAACACAATTCTCTGAGATTCTAATCTCTGATTTCATCTTCTTCTGGAGATCATTGAAAAATCCTCTGTATGCATTGTCCTTGTCTTCCAATTCATCCAAGTACCTTTTCATCTATTGTATAAAACTTATAGGTACACTAGTGTTGCACAACAAAAACACATCAGAAAGATGAGTACATACCTTTTGTTATTGTCTTCAGGTAGCTAACACATGAAATTTCAAACTGCTCTGCGCCACACTTAGAACAATCTCATACGTGTAGGGAAATAAATCCTCTTTTATACATCCTCATCGCATAACACACTTTCATAGTACTCACACAAGAATACCAATATGCCACAGTATCCTCAACAATTTATCCTTTATTTATATCATCCTTGTGTGCAGTCTCCCACTGTTGGCTAGGGATGTAACCAAATACAAATTTAAAGTAGGTTGGTGCTTAACATTCTCACAAATACAAATGAGGAGTGGACCTCAACATGCCTTATTTGGGACCATAAACAATATCATACATGTTACATTCCATTTTACATTCACCGAGGCAATTAATGTAAGTACAAACACTCAAGGTCGACCTCTTTTAGAGTATGAACACCATCAAACTTTGTAATTGTGTCTCAACTCAAAATCTCATGCTAAATAAATGAATGAAGATAAAACATTAAAAACTTAGTTTCAAAACCACGCCATAAAAAAACTATTACACAGAGAAAGCAATTCAAGAAATGCTGTCAAAATGTATTCATACTAAGGAAAATACTAATTCCACTATTCTGGTATCCAAAAATTGAAAACCTGAATTCAGCATCTTCAAATAGTATCCCACAACATACCAAAACCTCATTATTAGATTTGTAACATGAAGAATATGTTGAAAAATATTCTCAATACATCTGCATAGAAATCAATTACCAATAATAGCAACAACAACATGTCGACACATGTTGACATTAATGGCAATTATATTGACTTATCCACTCAACCAACAACTCATTCTACTCAATCATGCAACAACATTCTCCTTTAGAGGCAACAAATTCAAGATGTAGAATACAAGATATACAAGTGATCTAAAACAAAATGCATATCCTTCATTCTTTGTTAGAACTAGATTGTTATCTCAACAATTCACATAAGTAATATTCCTTTCTTTTCGTAGCCATCCAGCAAGAAACTTTAATGAAAATTGTAGGTGTGTAACCTTCTCTTCTTTGTTCTGAAACTAAATTTTATAGGAAATACTTATAGCAATATATCTTACTGAGGGGCCAGTTATGGTCAATCCGTAAACCTTTTGATTCACAATTACTTCTGTTAGGCATTTAACTTCCTTGTTTCTCAGATTTCATCATACGTACCAATCCATTTGAACATAATCCAGTAGTTTCTTTTAGTGCTTCCTTTGTAATCTCATAAGGTTGATCTAACAAGATGCAATTGCCATCAATTCAGCTTAAGACAATTTTTACCAATTCTTTGTCAATAGTTATAGGAAATTCACACCAAATGCTCAAATCCATGTTCCCTAATTTGATAATCAGCTATGAACTCTCACTTGAGAGATAAACTTTGAAATTATTTATATTGTAGATATCTTCCAAACACACTTCACTGGCCAGTAGCAAAGAAAATGCACCCAAAAAATTGTTTCTTATGTTTCTTTCCTAAATTTCTTGTATACAGGTTGAGGTTCATCTTCACAACTTACAAGCTTGCTAGAATCCATAAGATAGAATCTTGTAAATACCTTTTGTAAATAGTTAGATGCATTATCTAGGGTTTTAGAAAATCTATCAAATCACCCAAAAAATTGCTTAAAACCTTCCTTTCTGTGTGTACACTCTTCTTTCAAAAGTTTGCAAACTTCCACGAGATCATTTTCTTCCACAATCTGGGCATAAAGGTAAATTCCATCATTTAGAATATCATATCTTCATGATGTGACCACTTAAATATATTTGGTAGGGTGATAGGATTTTTATTTCAGCTCCGCTCATCTAGTTCCTTCTTCCAAATCCTTTTATCTCATTTGCTTGTATCTTCCACATCAATCTTCTTTAGAGGCTCATTTCTTCTCACCATTGAGTCATTCTTTATATTCTTATTTCTTCAAAATTTAGCAATATGTCAAATTCTTTTGAAATTTTAGCATTCAATATCTTTCTAACTACTATTTCTTTTACCCATTCTTGATCTGCATTGATTAGCTTTGTGCCCAAAACCATTGCAAGTATGACATTAATCATAGAAAGACATATTTCTTCTGTAACTATTCATGATGTGATTAATGCGTTGCTATCTTTGTGACCAAATATTTTGCAAGTAAAGTACTTAACATTTTGTTTCATTCTTCTACATTCTATAGCCATGTGTCCTAACCTATTGCACACAAAATAATAGCCATCAAAAGAAGGCTACTTGAGCGTTACATTCCTTAACCAATGATTTTCTTATTGAAGTTCTTGGTGTTGGAAATATGAGGTAGGCAAGGTTACTAAGAGGGGAGGGGTGAATCAGTAACCAATAAAACTTAATCTTATTTCACCAATTAATCTATCATATAATATTCTAATCTAATTGCATGCATGAAAGAATGAAAGCAAATAAACATTCATAGCAAATTGACACAAGATATGGTGACCCAAAAATCTTCCAAATAGAAAGTAAAACTGGGGTGGGGATGATACCCACAAGATTTAGTACTGCAGTATAAAGTTGGCATGTTAAGGCTTACAATTGATCAATTCTGATGATCTAGCCTGTTATGAGCAATAAGGACTATGAGGTCCACCTTGTTAAAGAATTTGCAAAACATACAATGAAGTATGCACTCGATAAAGAGATTTATCAAAGACTGTTAAGTCTACCCTATTAAAGGATTTGACTAATGCACCTGTTAGGATGAACTAGTGGTTGATCTTTGATCTGCAACTCTGATTTGTTGGTTGAGATTCTTTGAATTGTAATGATCACCTTGTTGTGATAGATAATACTTTGTTGTCACTTATACTTCTTCTAGCCTTCTTTAATTCACACTTCTGCTCATCATATACTTCTTCTAATTTGGATATGATACAATGCATTACATATATACTAATCCAAATCACAACTTATTAGAGTCAGCTATAATACAAGTTTCACCAAAATCCACAAAGTCAGCCCAATTGTTGTAACTCGGGTTCTGAAGACAAACTTAGTGATGTTCTGATACTTGACAACCACTGTCAACACTCGGCATCATTTGACACTTGGTTTTCAAAGAGGCTTGGTTCATATTGATCACTTCCAAGTAGCTTGAACTCGGCCAACATTGTGTGACTTAGTGAACATTGCAAAACTTTGCATATATTGAATCATTCGGTTGATACTCCATGGCTCAGTCAACACTAGATTCATATCGCTAACATTGTTGGCTTGGTAGACACTAGAGAACATGGTTAACATTGTGAAACTCAGTTAACGCTATAAAACTCGGTTAACATTGTGGAACTTGGTTAACACTAATGAACTCGGTTAACATTGGAGTTTCTATCAGTTGCAAAAAATAACTCGGTAAACACTGCTACACTCGACATAAATTGTAGATAGGTTCTGAAGCTCGGTAGAAATTGAGAAATCTGGTAGCAACTGTATAATAGAAAAATTGACCTTAATGTCAATAATCTGCCCCTTTGGCATTAGTGACAAAAACACTTATTATCCAAAAAACTAAATACACAAAATTATAAATCAAAACATTATTTTATCTCCATTCTGTGTCTACAACTTCGTAACATGCTCTATTTTTCAAATTTTTCAAAATTGCTTTTGTAAAGTATGTTTTCTACTTATTTGATCAATACAATATTGTCCTCCCATGCATATACTTGGAGTACTTCTATACATAATTGCTCCCCCATACATATCTTTACATATTTTTTTTCCACTTAATATATATATATATATATATATATATATATATATATATATGTATATATATATATGTATATATATATATATATATATATATATATATATATATATATATATATATATATATATATATATTCATCTATGCTTCTCCCCCTTTTTGACATAAATGCCAAAGGTGTATATTATATGTTAATACCAAAATGTGACAAGAATTTAGAGTGTACCTTCAGGATTAATGCCATTGTCTTGTCCCAATTTTCTTGTAACACCTTTCTTGCATGCAATGCAATCTAAACTTATGTTGATCGCTCCATCATGTGATCAGCTATGGAGAAGATATTTTCATGGATGAGTGTCTTAGCATGTGCAATGTGTGTATGCAATGCATCCGTGTTTGGAAGAATCATGCCTTGGATTTCTGCAAGTGTGACCCTAATCCTATTTTCTTCCTTTGGTAATTCTGCTTGTAAAATTGTCAAAAATTTGATCTTTGAATAATGAGTAGAACTGTAGCTTGGATCAAGTGATAGGTGGTGTGCACTTGCCTTCGTGTCTTCATCTATCTTTGATAGTTTATTTTTAATGTCTTGTGTGAAGATAGATGTGTCACACAACTTAACAAATAATGAAGTAACATTATTTATTGATGTCTCCAATGAAACAAGAGTAGTAGACAACTCTACTTGGTTTATTGCAATTTTTTGTGCCACTTATTCCAATACCTTGTTTTCAAATTTTCTTTGTGCTCTTTGTAGCAACTTATTCTGTCTATTCAAGTCTTCATTGAATTTCTAGACAATTTTTGCTAATTTATCCAAAATAGGTTGAGTGCTATCAACCTCAATACTTAGTGCACTTCCATATATGTCCTTTACATCTTCAAGCACTTGTGTTTTGTTTCTCTTCTCTTCTCTAAGCTTTTGTTGCTTAGCTCTCTTTTGCAATAACTCATCCATGGTGTTCATTTGATCAAGATTTAGAGTAGAGATATCCCAATTCAGAATAACTATATCCTCATCTAGATCAATATCTTCTTCTTTACCCTTATCTTTATTTGAAACTTCAGTATTCAATTGAGACTTGTTCTCAATTGTCATTGTACTAGCTATATGTGGAATAGAAACAATAGTTGAAATAGAGTTGCTAGCAACAAATGTAGATATGGTACTGATAGTAGAAATAGCTTGTTGCTGCATGATAAAACTTGATGAAGGAGATACTTGCTACTTTGTAAATGAAGTGCCAGCCACTTTAGCTGATGGAATACCCAATTGAACAGGTCTTGAGTTTGGTTGGGTGCATGGTGTTTTAGTGGTTATTGAGTTGTTTAGTGAAAGTGATGGAAACTCTAGTGTTGATCAAGTTCCACAGTATTAACCAAGTTCTATGGCATTAATTGAGTTTCACAATGTTAACCATGTTCTCTAGTGTCTATTGATCTAATAGTGTTAGCAATATGGATCTAGTGTTGACCAAGCCATGAAGTGTCAACTGAGTGATTCAGTATATGCCAAATTTTGCAATGTTCACTGAGTCACATAATGCTGACCAAGTTCAAGCTACTTGGAAGTGACTAGTATGAACCGAGCCTCTTCGTCAATTGAGTGCTAGATGATGCCGAGTGTTGACAGTGGTTTCCAAGTATCATAACATCACCGAGTTTGTCTTCAGAACTTGAGTTACAACAATTGGGTTGACTTTGTGGATTTTAGCATAACTTGTATTGTTGTAGACTCTAGTAAGTTGTGATTTGGATTCGTATATATGTAATGCATTGTATCATATCCAAATGAGAAGAAGAGTAAGCATATGATGAGAAGAAGTACAAATTAAAGAAGGCTAAAAACAATATAAGGGATATCAAAGTATTATCTATCACATCAAGATGATCATTATAATTCAAGGAATCTCCACCAACAAAGCAAAGTTGTAGATCATAGATCAGCAACTGGTTCATCCTAATAGGTGCATTAGTCAAATCCTTTAATAGGGTAGACTTAATAGTCTTTGATAAATCTCTTTACCGAGTGCATACTTCATTGTATGTTTTATAAATTATTTAACAAGGTGGACCTCACAGTCCTTATTGCTCCCAATAGGGTAGATCATCAGAAGTGATCAATTGTAAGCCTTAACAGGCCAACTTTATACTGCAGTACTAAAGCTTGTTTGTATCATCCTCACCCTAGTTTTACTTTCCATTTGGAAGGTTTCTGGGTCACCATATCTCATGTCAAATTTCTATGAATGTTTATTTTTTTCTTTCTTTCATGCATACAATTAGATTAGAATAATATATGAAGGATTAATTGATGAAATAAGATTAAGTTTTATTGGTTCAGGTGATTCACCCGTCCCCTCTTAGTAACCTTGCCTACCTCATATTTCCAAAAATTGGTATCAGAGCTTTATGGTTCTTAGAGAAAAATTTTAACAGCTTGAGAAAAGATCAGAGGCAATGGAGGTATACAGGCTAGAAAAGGCTATTGACAATGAAAAATTGGATCTTGAATTGGCTATTGGGCAACTAAAGAAAATAAAGAAGCAACTCTCTCAATCATTGAAAAGAAGGAAAGATCTTGAAGTACAAATGAATGACAATCTCTACACTAAAGAAAGAATTGAAGATATTTGTCTAGAAAGAAACTCAAATGAAGTTGATGAAGTAATCAAAGACTGTTAAGTCTACCTTGTTAAAAGATTTAACTAATGCACCTATTAGGATGAACCAGTGGCTGATTTCTTATCTTCAACTCTAATTTGCTGGTTGAGATTCCTTGAATTGTAATGATCACCTTGCTATGATAGATAATACTTTGTTGTCCCTTATACTACTTGTAGCCTTCTTTAGCTTGCACTTCTACTTATCATATGCTTACTCTTCTTCTCATTTGGATATGATACAATGCATTACATATATACTAATCCAAATTATAACTTACTGGAGTTGGCTACAATATAAGTTTCACCAAAATTTACAAAGTCGGCACAACTGCTGTAACTCGAGTTCTAAAGACAAACTTAGTGATGTTTTGATACTTAACAACCACTGTCAACACTCGACATTGTTTGGGACTTGGTTGACAAAGAGGCTTGGTTCATATTGATCACTTCCAAGTAGCTTGAACTCGATCATCACTATGTGATTTAGTGAACATTGTGAAACTTGACATATACTGAATCAATCGTTTGACAATCCATGGCTCAGTCAACACTAGATTCATATGACTAACACTTCTGGCTTGATAGACACTAGAGAACATGGTTAACACCATGAAACTTGGTTAACATTATAGAACTCGGTTAACACTGTGGAACTCAGATAACACTATGGAACTTGGTTAGCATTGGAGTTTCCATCACTTGCATAAAACAACTCAATAAACACTACTACACTTGACATAGATTGTACATAGGTTTTGAACCTCGATAGCAATTGAGAAACTTGGTAGCAATTGTATAATGACTAAGTGTGAGTCACTAATACAAAAAGTGACCTTAATGTCAACACTTTGAATTTGAACTTACTTTCCTTTATTCATTCCTTTAATGACTGATAATTTTTTGTCTTCTTTGATTGATCAACTTTATCTTTGTCTCAATTTATTTGATATGAGCATTTGATTGTTTGAAACCCTAATCCACCTTTGTCTTCAAAAATTTCTATCATTATCTCATTAAACTTAACAATATTTATAATTTTTGTTCAATTTTTCTTCTTGATTCATTGTTTTCTCTAGATCTATCTCATCACTACTTCTTATTCCAATTTCTTGCTTTCCCCTATCTTATCATTAATTAGTCAATTAAGCTATATCCTATGGGGGATCATCTACTAAAAAATTATCAAGTCAGTCTCACGAAAATTGTCGGGTGCTAGGAAGGAGTTGTTGAGAAGTACCTACTACCGATATGTTGGTCTCTACTTAGAGGTTTGTCACAGAGTTGCTTGAATGCAAGGAGTGTCAAAATGACATGGCAATAATAGGGGTAAGAGATATTACCAAGCTTATCCTTGCAAAAATTACGACTGACCTTTGGCTGAAGTAGGATAGGAATGAAATAATGTGAATTTTATCTTCTTTTAAATTTAATTGATACATTTCTCATAGTTGTAAGGAATGTTAGAAACAATAGTCCACCAAGATAACTAATATGGGGGGGGGGGGGGGGGGGGGGGGGGGGGTTGCGGGTGTAGGGGGTGAATCAATTATCCAACAATTAAAACATTTATCAACTTTAAACAATCTTATCCATTCAACCAAAGTATATAAAAACCATAACAAGATGTATATAGATAATTACATTAGACATGTTAATTAGAGAAACCGTTGATCAGAGGGAGAACCCTAGTGGGAATGATGCCTACAAGATGATGCACTAATATAAATATTCCTTGTTAGAGGATGGACCCTGTTAGGAGTCTATTACAACATTTAGTACATATATTTCCTTGTTAGGAGACTTTGAATCCTTGTTAGAGGATTCCAACCCTATTAGGAGTTGTAGAAGACAGAAGGACCTACTATCCAAATAACGTTTGGGGCAAGACCACTAAACTCACTGTCCAACTAATCTCTCAACTATTCCTTGCAGAATAATTGTATGTACTATGCTTTAACTTCTTTCCTCTATCCTATCAACCAAACCAATCATTGTCAGACCTTGTAGACTAGGTCATGAACCTCAAATCCAAGTATCAAATTTTGGATCACACAAAAAAACCTTGATAATAAAATTTCCTTCACTTTCGGAAGCTCCACTCTATTTAACTTTGTATTTCTCTCTTTGTGCTACTTACAATCATTCACTTTCCTCTAAACATCTTTCTACATGATAAAGGCAAATGTCCTTCCTTTATATCGAGTCCATAAAACAATTCTCTAAGTCGGCTGTTACACCTTCTCAATTAATTATCATAGGACCACATTATGAACACATTACACTTAACGATAACATTAATCTTTCACCTTGCAACTTGAATAACTTTTTATATACATGACATTATGACGAGCGAGCTTAGCCATGTCATCACCAACATGTCTTTTGTTGGAAGATTATTGGAAGCATGAATGCTGATGATATTCCTATGGGGGAGTATTGTAGATAAGTTACTATGATGGTATGTTACATTCATGATTGAGTTTTTCATTGATGTCAACATAACAGTTTTATGTAGTATCTGATAGAAGAAAAATGAAAAGTTCAAGTTGTACAGATGAATGGTTGAGCATTTACACTATCCAAAGCTATGAGATATACTTTTGAGTATCTGGTATATGCAGTTAATGTTGGATGAAGAGATGATAAGTCTAGAAGAAGTTATGTAAGTTTTGGTGATGTCTATTCTAAGATAAAGTTTATTGAGACATGTTCTAGTAAACTTGTTATATCTCTTAGTAGAATTGTTATTCTAAGAATTGAGGTGGAGGATGTATAGAAGACATGTTGATGATGATGTGGTCAAGCTCGCTCATCATAATATCATGTGTACATAAATTTATTCAAGTTGCAAGGCAGAAGATTAATGTTATCGCTAAGTATAACATATTCTTAATGTGGTCCTATAATAGTTAATTGTGAAGGTCTAACAGCCGACTCAGGGAATTGTTTTATGGACTCAATATAAAGGAACAATATTTTCCTTTATCATGATATGTGTGGATGAAGTGAAGAAGCAATTGTAAGCAACAGAGAGAACATAATGCAAAGTTGAGTAGAGCAGAGAAAAAGTGAAGGAAACTTCATTGCCAAGGTTTTTTGGTGTGATTTGAGGTTTGATATTTGGATCCAAGGTTTGTGACCTGGTCTACAAGGTTTTACAGTGATTGGTTTGGTTGATAGAACAAAGGAAATGAGAACATAATAGTAAATTGCATGGTTGAGCAGTGAGCTCTTCTTGTAGTTGAAATTGCATATTTGGGCAGTGGGCTCTTCTTGAATACATTGTACTACAAATCCTAAAAATTATTTTGCAAGGAATAGTTGAGAGATTATTTGGATAGTGATTTTAGTGGTCTTACCCCAGAAGTTGTTTGGACAGTGGGTCCTTCTATCTTCTACAACTCCTAATAGGGTTGGAATCTCCAAATAGGGATTCAAAGTCTCCTAACATGGACTCTATGTACTAAATGTTGTAATAGACTCCTAATAGGGTCCATCCTCTAACAAGGAATATTTTTATTAGTACATCATCTTGTAGGCATCATTCCCACTAGGGTTTTCCCTCTGATCTAGGGTTTCCCTAGTTAACATATCTTGTGTAATTGTCTATGTGCATATTATTATGGTTTTTTTTTACTTTGGTTGAATGGTTAAGTTTGTTTAAAGAGGATAAATGTTTTAATTTTTGGATAATTGATTCACCCCCCCACTTAGTTATCTTGGTGGACTGTTGTTTCTAACAATTGCTATTGAAGCATCAGGTCCTTGAAGATAAAGTTTAACAACTTTGGGAGATCCATGGTGAGTATGTTTAAGAAAGATAGTCTAAACTTCGATAGAAAAAATTATGATAGTTGGAAGGAAAAGATGAAGACACATTTTTTGTGTATGGGTCTGGGATATTGGATCTTGAAAAAATTAACAAAGACAATCATTGCTGGAAAGGATTTGGAAAATTGTACCAAGGATGAAAGAGATCTGTTTATGTGTGACAGGAGAGCTAGATAAGCACTATTGATGTACTTTTTGAAATTAAATACAATCAAGTAAATCACTTGCTACTTCACATTTGATTTGAAAAGCTTTCGAAAATATTTTTGAAGGTGATGCACTTTCTAAGAAGTTGAGGCTACAAAGCTAGATTTGTGCATTTCAAGATGCTAAAATGATAGAAGATGAATCTGTAAGAACATATGTATGTAGGATATCAGAAATGACTGCAGGTATCAAATCTCAAGGAAGAACCAAAGAAGATGATGAAGTTATATGGAAGATATTGAAGAATTTAACACCACCATTTAAGTCAGTAGTTCAAAAGATACAGTTGTTGATGTCTTGTACCAAAGATTTCACAAAGGAGACATTGCTTGGAAGATTTGAAATAGTTGAGAATGAGCTTATATAGTCTAAAGAATTGACTAGAACTAAAACAACCTTCAGTGTCTTGAATATTTGACCTAGTTTATCAAGGAGCATAAGTGCTAGAGGAGATTTTGCTAGTAGCAACAGATCTGATGAGGATAAAAATATTGAAGGAGTTTTGGTAAGAGGAGAAAAAGATGGTAAGAAAATATTTAAATGTTGGACTTGTGATGAATATGGTCATTATACATCTAAGTTTCCTAAAAGAGAGAAAAAGTATAAAGGAAATTACAAACCTAGAAGAAATAGAGAGTGTTTGTATGCAAATGAAGAAAATGATGAACAAGTAGTAAGTGCTAGTGATGATGAAATTGAATTTGTAGCAATTAAAGAAGAAAGTCTAGAGAAAGTAGCTTTGGTGTCACAGGTTGAAAATAAATCTAATTGGATAATTGACAGTAGTTGTTCACATCATATGATTGGTGATATGAACAAATTTTTTGACTTCAAAAATCAGGATGGAGGCATTGTTAGAGTTGGAAACAATGTAGCATGCCAAGTTAAAGGTATTGGGTCTATAACTCTTGATGCTAAAACTAACACTGAGGATGCATATTTTGTTGTTGGTTTAAAGAACAATATTTTGAGTGTTGGACAACTAGTGGATAAAGGTTATCAGTTACAGTTCATAGAGAAGACATGCATGATCAAAGATAAAGATGGAAAGGTAATTGGAATAGGAACCAAATCTAGAGGTAATGCATTTCAGTTGAATCCTACTGAAATGACATGTTTGGTTGTTGTGGATGCACTGAAAGTACCCCAATTTTTAAAACTTTTAAGTCACCACCCATGATAAATTTTTGCTAATGTATTCCTTGATTCTAATAAAGTTTCTATGAAGGATTGAATTATTTTTGAGTCCAAATATGCAGATGTGGAAGCACAATGGTGAAAATTTGACAAACTTTTAAAGAAGTTGATAATTCATTTTTTGCCATGCTTTTTGAAGTCAAAGTTCATTTTTCCACCATGGAGAAGCACTTCTTGAATTTTTTCCAATGGAGTAGTCGACTCGAAATTTTCCATCAAAGGAAAAATGCATAGTGGAAAACTCATTTTCCACTATGCCTTTCATAGTCATCTTCAAATTTTCCATTGGAGAATCAAATGTTTAATTTTTCACCAAAGGGAAAAGTGTAGTGGAAAAATCATTTTTTGCTACGCCTTTCACAATCAAAGTTTAGTTTTCCACATGAGGAGAGAAAAGGAAAATATCAATCCAAAATGAAGATATATGAGGTCTAATATAAAGATCACTTTAGAAAAGTAATTTATGAATCAATCTACATCAAAATTGTGCTTGCTACATGGAGGTGGAAAATTGAAGATAGGGTGCGTTTTTCGCACTCAAAAAAGGAATTTCCACCAAGTATCAAATCAACAATAGAGAGATGGAAAAGAGCTCTTAATTGATTAAACAAAGAATGATAATCTAATAATGATTTATCTCTTGAAGATTTTGACATCAACATGACATTAAGTGAAAAATTCATTTTATGCTATGCCTTTCACAATCAGGTTGGTGTTTTCCACAAAAGGGAGAAGACAAAAATCAGATTTATACCAAGAATGAATTTGGGTGTTATGTAACCAGTGACACGATAAAAAAGAAGAAGTATTACTTGTTAATTATTTTCAAAGTGTAGCTGTTACTAGAATGTGCAAGTTTCACCTACAACAAAGAAGTGGAAAACTGAGAACTTGGTACACTCTTCAACCTCCATTCAAGATTTTCCACCACAAGAATTCCAAAGAATTACTCCCAAAATTTAGTAGAGAATCAACATGGTAAGCATGGAAGAACATACTGGAAAATTGAAGACATATGGGTTACAAAGCATGTGAAAGAAGAATGGCTAGAAACTTTATTTTATCAATTCTAATTTTGTAACAGTCATATAGACCAGCATTCAATAGCTCATATCTTTTGACTCAGTGATTATTTTTCCAATTGCTTCAGTTAGAATGTAGAAAATTAGATTTGGAAAAACATATCCAAAAATGAGCTTGATTCAACAGTGGAAGAAAAAGATATACCCCCCGAAACATGACCCATTTTTACTGGCAGCAATATTTATTTTTCTGTCTGCCCAACAAAGGAAAGATTTTGATTTAACATATTTAAATGTCAATTGTTAAAATATAATTTAAATATGTCAGGATATATAATTAAATAACTTTAAAGTTAAAAAGAATATCAATTTTCAAAAAGAAAAAGTCAACAAGTCAAAGAGACAAGAGTCAGTTATAGAACTGAAAAGTCACTGAAAGAATCCAAATGGTTGTTGGAGAATGTATTTATTGTAAAACCTTTTCATTTGCAAGGGGTTCTTCTTTTCTATGAGAGACAGAGCTAGAGTAGAGGGAAGGAACTTAGTTTAGTTTTCTACATTTTTGCTATGCATGTTAAGAGTTCGAGTTTTTGTAATAGATTTAGCATAAGCTATAATCAAATAAAATCTAAGCATTCTTATTTGTGATGTTCAAGGAAACATGGATTTTATTCTAAATCAGAGCATTTAGTTATTTCTCCTTTGATTATAATCAATTAGAGTATTGTTATTTTTAGTTTTGGGCATCATCTTGTATCTCGTGTTGAATGATGAATGGGCTATAGATTGGAGTATTTACAGACATTCTTATTACAGGAATTGGGATTATTTAACTTTCTCTTTCATTTCATTTTGCACTGCATTTGCATACATAGCATTCACATTGCATTACTAATGTCAGGGAGTTATAGGAAATGTAAATTCCTAGGGTTGGCTAGGTGTAGAAATAAATTCTCTACCTAAGTTAGTTCTATCTAGGGCTGACTTGGTTTTCCTCTTTTGTTCTCAGGTTAAGAACATATCCAATTAGTTTAGGAATAACACAAGATTCATTGAATATCATTGATAAGGGAGTTGTACCTTTTAATTCAAAAGAAATTTGTCAATCTCATGATAGATTATAAAACTATTGGTATCAAATTGTTTCTCACAGGTTCAGACATTTAAGAGTTATATTGGAAAGAACAATATATTTACCAATAGTTGTAAAGGTAGATGATAGTTGGTTATGGCATAAGAGATTTTGTCATATAAACTTTGATAGTATTGTGAAGACTAGTAGTATGTTTGCAGTTAGAGATTTGCCTAAGATTGTAAAACCTACTAACACAATTTGCAAGGAGTGTATGTTGGCAAAGCATAACAAAACTTCTTTTCTCTGCAAGAAGTTTACTACTACAACAAAATTGGAGATTGTACACATAGATCTCAGCAGTCTTACGAAGACTAAAGGATTCTATGGTGAAAGGTATTTTATGATTCTAGTTGATGACTTTTCTAGAATGATGTGGGTTGCATTTCTTAAAGAGAAATCTGAGGCATTTTATAAGTTCAAGATATTCAAGAATAGATTTAAGACTGAATCTAGTATGAATATATAACATTTAAGATTAGATAGAGGAGGAGAATTTACTTCAAATGAGTTTAACATGTTTTGTGAAGAAAATGGAATCAAAAGATAGTTATCAGCTCTGAGAACCCCTGAACAAAATGGCATTGCAAAGAGAAGGAACAAGTCAGTAACAAAAAATAAAGAGCTATGTTAGCTGAGGACAATTATCATCTCTAAGAACCCCTAAAAAAAATGGCATTGTGGAGAGAAAGAAAAGGTCAATAACAGAAGCAGCAAGAGCTATGTTAGTTGAGAATGATGTATCTAAGATGTTTTGGAGAGAATTTTTGAATACAATAGCCTAAATTATGAACAAAGTGCAAGTCAGGAAAGACACAAACAAGTCCCCTTATGAATTGTGGTTTGGTCACTCACCTATAGTTAAGTATTTCAAAATTTTCAGAAGTAAGTGTTATATCAAAAGAGATGATGATATGCTAGAAGTGATGAAGGTGTGCTTCTTGGTTATTTATTGAAAAAAAAGGCTTATAGATGCTATAATTTGAGAATAAAGACTATTATGGAAAGTGCAAAAGTGAGAATTGATGAGAAATTCAAGATACAAGAGAGAATAGTTTATTACAATTTAGATGATGATATTATCACTAAGCCAAGAAATGATGAAGTATTTCTTGAGACTAATAATGATTTGCAGAATGAAGGAGAGTCAAAGTAGGAACAAATCTCAAAACCTTTAGTAGAGCTAAGAGTTGAGATAGTAACTCCTACTTTAGGAAAGAATATGATAAAGAATCACCCATCTAAGCAGATAATCAAAAGTAGAGATAAAGGTATGATGACAAGAAGCAAAATCAATGAAGAACTATTTTTGATATCTCAAGTTGAACCTAAGAATGAAAATGAAGCATGTAAAGATGATCATTGGAAACAAGCTATGAAAGAGGAATCGGATTAGATAGTAAAGAATGAGACATGAGAATTGGTCCTTAGACTAGCAGACAAGAATGTGATAGGAACTAAATGGGTATTTAGAAACAAGATGAATGAACAAGGAGAAATTGTAAGAAAAAAAAAAAGATTGGTATGTAAAGGTTAGTCATAGCAAGAAGGAATAGACTATGATGAGACCTATGCTCCTATAGCTAGAATAGAAGCAGTAAGATTATTCTTAGCCTATGCAGCACAAAAAAATTTAAAGTGTATCAGATGGATGTCAAGTCAGCATTCTTGAATGGAGAACTTGATGAAGAGGTATACATTGAATAGCTTGAAGGTTGTCCTTTGATAGATGACAAGGACATAGTATGTAGATTGAAGAAAACATTGTATGGCTTGAAGCAAGCACTAAGAACCTGGTATGTGAGGTTGGAAAGACATTTGATAAAGCTTGGATATACAAAAGGTATGACAGATAGCAATCTATATTGAAAAGAAATTGATGATGGTTTAATGATTTTGGTAATATTTGTTGATGATATCATATTTGGAGGAAATGATGAGGAAAGTGAAAAGTTTGCAAAAGAAATGAAGAGAGAATTTTAAATGAGTATGATGGTATAAATGAAATATTTTCTAGGATTATAGAATAAAGAAGGAATCTTTACTTTTCAGACTAGGTATTTGAAGGATTTACTAAATTTTTTTGGTTTGAAAGCATGTAAACCCATTGGAAAACCTATGGTAACTAGACACAAGTTATCTACAAAGGATGAGACACCTACTATTGAGTAGAAGAAATACATATCTATGATTGGAGGTTTGCAATATCTAACTCACACAAGGCTAGATATAAAAAATGCAATTGGAATTGTTGCAAGATTCCAAGCTGATCTTAGAGAAGCACATTATGTAGCAATCAAAAGGATATTTAGATATCTAAAGGGAACATCAGAGTTTGGATTGTGGTATGACAGATCTTATAAGTGCTTATACTGATGCTAATTAGGCAAGCAATATGGATGATAGAAAGAGCACCAGTGGTGGAGCCTTCTTTCTTGGAGGAAGATTGGTTTCTTGGCTACACAAGAAGTAGGATTGTACATCACAAAGTACAACAGAAGCAGAATGTGTTGCAGTAGCAAACAATTGCAATCAAGTTGTTTGAATGAATTAGATGCTAAAAGATATAAAGATAGAATTCAATGAACCTATTGTCATACATTGTGATAACACAAGAACAATAAATATTTCTAAGAATCTAGTGTTGCATTCAAAGACCAATTACATTTCTATCAAGTATCAAATGTTGAGAGAGAAAGTTGCAAAAAAGGAAACTAGACTGGAGTATGTGAGCACTAAAGAGAAGATTTTAGATATATTCACTAAGCCTCTTTCCAAACAAACTTTTGAGTATTTGTGAGGTATCCTAGGGGTTATGCCCTTCCTAAATTAGAGTAGAAGATGCAAGGATGCATCAATCTAGTGTAACAGAGCACCATTGTTTGTTTGGACTAAATGTTGATGCTTCCTATATGGAGGAGTATCTGTGATGGACAGAGTCATCTATGACTTGTTGGATGTTGTTTTTGAATAGTGTATTTGGACACTTGAGCTAGTAAGAATCAATTTTTATAGAGTTTTATGCAGAGAAGTTGGTTGTTGAAACCATTGACATTGATGTCAATGGGGGAGAATATTGGCATGGAAAACATTGGAAGAAATGGAAGAAATTACAGAGCAAATTAAGGTATATTGATGGGGGAGAATATTGGCATGAAAAACATTGAAAGAAATGGAAGAAATTACAGAGAACATTGAGGTATACCAATGGTAGAGAGTATGAATCAATGGGGGAGAACCATTGAGGTAAATGAAGCAAGAGTTGATTGATGAAGAGGATTTGAAAAGAAAGATGAATAGTCTTTTGTTGGTATTCCTAGAATTAGATTTTTTCATCTATGTTTCCATCAATGCCAAAGGGGGAGATTGTTGGAGGATTATTGGAAGCATGAATGCTGATGATATTCATATGGGGGAGTATTGTAGATGTGTTACTATGATGATATGTTACATTCACGACTAAATTTGTCATTGATATCAACATAGCAATTTTTTGTAGTATCTGATAGAAGAACAATGGAAAGATTAAGTTGGTACAGACAACTAGTTGAGTATTTACATTATCCAAAGTTATCAGAGATACTTTTGAGTATCTGGTATATGTAGTTAACGTTAGATAAAGAAATGATAAGTTTGGAAGAAGTTATGTAAGTTTTAGTGACGTCTGTTCTGAGATGGAGTTTACTAAGGAATGTTATGGTAAACTTGTTATATCTCTTAGCATAATTTCTATTCTAAGAATCAAGATTGAGGATGTGTACAATAAATGTTTATGATGACATGGTCAAGCTCACTCATCATAATATCACATGTATAGAATGTCATTCAAGTTGAAAGGTGGAAGATTAATGTTATCGCTAAGTGTAACATGTTCTTAATGTGGTCCTATAATAATTAATTGAGAAGGTCTAACAACCAACTCATAATTCTTTTTTATGGAATTAATATAAAGGAAGGATATTTTCCTTTGTCATGATATGTTTTGATAAAGTGAAGAATTAATTGTAAGCATCAGAGAGAGAAGAATGCAAAGTTGAGCAGAGCAAAGCAAAAGTGAAGGAAACTTCATTGGTGAGGTTTTATGGTGTGATCCAAGGTTTGATATTTGGATTTGATGTTTGTGACTTGGTCTACAAGGTCTGATAGTGATTGGTTCGGTTGATAGAACAAAGGAAAGGAGAAAATAATAGTAAATTGCATGGTTGAGTAGTAAGCTCTTTTTGTAGTTGAAATTTTTTGTTTGGGTAGTGGGCTCTTCTTGCATACATTGTACTACAACTCCTAACAGGGTTAGAATCTCCTAATAGGGATTCAAATTCTCCTAAAAAGGACTCTATGTACTAAATGTCATAATAGACTCCTAACAGGGTCCTCCTCTAATAAGGAATATTTATATTATTACATCATATCATTCCCATCGGGGTTTTCCCTTTGATCAAGGGTTGCCCTAGTTAACATATCTGGTGTAATTGTCTATGTGCATATTATTATGGTTATTTTTTGCTTTGGTTGAATGATTAAGTTTGTTTAAAGAAGATAAATATTTTAATTGTTGGATATCTGATTCAACCCCCCCTCACCCCGAATAGTTATCTTGGTGGACTATTGTTTCTAACATCTTCTTCACATCTTTAACTTTGGCTTCTCAGAATAACAAATCTGCTAAGAGATATAATAAGTTTACTAGAACATGCATCTATAAACTCTATCTTAGAATAGTCTTCACCGAAACTTGCATAACTTCTTCCAAAATTAATATCTTATGCTTCTGAGGTTATCTACACATACTAGACACATAGGATAATCTCTCTTTAACCTTTCTACTAAAATTACTCAATGATTTGTCCATACCAACTTGATCTTTACCGCTATTCTTCTGTCAAATATCACAAAAAACTACTATGTTGACATGAATGACAAAACAGTCATAAATGTAACATATCATCATGATAATGATGCAATCATATTTCTACAATACTCCCCATAGGAATATCATCAGCATTCATGCTTCCAACAATCACCCCCTTTGGCATTGATGACAACATAGATGAAAAACATCTAGTTCCAAGAATACCAATTGCAAAAGACTGTTAACCTTTCTTTTCAAATCCTTTTCATCAATTATTCTCTCATTTAATATCTCAATGCACTTTAAATCGAACTATCTTTCCATGCTGTACTTCTCCTACTATACTTTTCCTGAACATGTTGTACTTTTGTTTCATTCTATACTTCTCCCCCATTGACATTAATGTCAAAGGTTTTAGCAACCATCAAACTCTACAACAACTATATCTGACTAGCTCATAGGTTCAACTTAAGATATCAAATATAGTTCTTCATTGATTTTGCTTCTTTTCATCACAACTTTATCGCTACTTTTGATGATCTACTCAGGTGGATGATTATTTGTTATATTCTTACTCGAAGTAGGAGTTGTTATCTCAACTCTTGGCTCTATTAAAGGCTCTAAGCTTTGTTCCTACATTAGCTCTCCTTCATTCTACAAATGATTGTTAGTCTCAAGGAATACTTTATCATTCCTTGGTTTAGTAACAACATCATCATCTGAATTGTAATCATCTACTCTTTCTTGTATTCTGAATTTCTCATCAACTCTTACATTTGCACTTTCTATAATAGTCTTAGTTCTTAGATTATAACATTTATAAGATTTTATTTTCAATGAATAACCAAGAAATATACCTTCATCACTTCTAGCATCAAACTTACCAATGTCATCATCTCTTTTGATATAACACTTATTGCCAAGAATTCTAATATACTTAACTATAGGTGAGTGACCAAACCACAATTCATAAGGGGTCTTGTTTGTGTCTTTCCTGACTTGCACTTTGTTCATAGTGTAGACTATTGTATTCATAGCTTCTCTACAAAACATCTTGGATACATCATTCTCAACTAACATAGCTCTTGTTGCTTCTACTACTGACCTTTTTCTTTTCTTTTAGCTACACCATTTTGTTCAGGGGTTCTTGAAGCTGATAACTATCTTTTGATTCCATTAGCTTCACAAAATGTGTTAAACTCATTTGAAGTAAACTCTCCTCCTCTATCTGATCTTAAACATTTAATCTTCATGCTAGATTCATTCTCAACTCTATTCTTGAATATCTTGAACTTATTAAATGCCTCAGATTTTTCTTTAAGAAATGCAACCCACATCATTCTAGAAAAGTCATCAACTAAAATCATGAAATACTTTTCACTATAGAATCCTTTAGTCTTCATAGGACCACTGAGATCTATATGTACAATCTCCAATTTTGTTGTAGTAGTAAACTTTTTGCTGGGATAAGTTCTATTATGCTTTGCCAAAATACACTCCCTGCAAATTGTGTTAGTAGGCTTTATGATCTTAGGAAAATCTCTAACTTCAAACATACTAATAGTCTTCACAATGTTGTCAAAGTTTATATGACAAAATCTCTTATGCCATAACATCTACCTTTTCAACCAAACATGTCATTTCAGTAGGATTTAATTGAAATACATTACCTCTAGATCTAGTTCTTGTTCTAATTACCTTTGCATCTTTGTCTCTAATCATGCATGTCTTTTCTGTGAACTGCAACTGATAATCTTTATCCACTAGTTATCCAACACTCAAAAGATTGTGCTTCAAACCATCAACAAAATATACACCCTTAATGTTAATTTTACCATTAGAGTTATAGATCCAATACCTTTAACATGACATGTTGCATTGTTTCCAACTTTGACAATGCCTCCATCCTGACTTTTGAAGTCAACAAACTTTTTTACATCACTAGTTATATGATGTGAACAACCACTGTCAATTATCCAATCGGATTTCTTTTTAGCCTATGATACCAAAACTACTTTCTCTACACTTTCTTCTTTAATTGCTAAAAATCCTATTTCATCATCACTAGCACTTACTACTTGTTCATCAGATTCATCTTCTTCATTTGCATACAAACACTCTCTATCTCTTCTAGGTTTGAAATTTCCTTTATACTTTTTCTCTCTTTTAGGGCACTTAGATGCATAATGACCAAATTCATTACAAGTCCAACATTTAAAGATTTTCTTGCCATCATTTTCTCTTCTTACCAGAAGGGCTACTCCTTCAATCTTTGTATCCTCATTAGATCTTCTACTACTAGAAAAGTATCCTCTAGCACTTGGGCTCTTTGGTAAACTAGGTCAAAATATCAAGGTACTAGAAATTGTTTCCATTCTAGTCAATTTGTTGGAATATCTAAGCTCATTCTCAACTACTTCAAGTCTCCCAAGCAATGTTTCCTTTGTGAAATATTTGGTACAAGATATCAACAACTATATCATTTGAACTGCTGACTTAAATAGTGGTATTAAGCTCTTGAATATATTCCATATAATCTCATTATCTTATTTGGTTCCTTCTTGAGCTTTAATACCTACAATAATTTCTGATATTCTGCCTGCATATGTTCTTATATATTCATCTTCCATCATTATAGCATCTTGAAATGCACAAATCCAACTTTGTAACCTTGATTTCTTAGAATGTTCATCACGTTCAAAACTATTTTCCAAAGCTTTTGAAATAAAATACAAAGTTCCAAGTGATTTTATCTAGTTGTATTCAATTTCAGGAAGTGCTAACAATAGTTCTTCTCTAGCTCTTATGTTGCACATGAAAAGATCTCTTTCTTCCTCGGTACAAGTTTCCAGATCACTTTGAATAGTGATTTTCTTTGATGATTTTGTCAAGATCCAATATCTTGGACCCATACACAACAAATGTGTCTTCATCTTTTCCTTCCAACTATCATAATTTATTCCATCAAACTTCAAACTATCTTTCCTGAACATGTTCACCATATATCTCCCAAAGTTGTTAAACTTTATCTTCAAGTACCTAATGCTTTGATACCAATTTTTAGAAATAGTAGTCCACTAAGATAACTAAGAGTGGGGGGGCAGTGAGGGGTGAATTAGTTATCTAATAATTAAAACATTTATCAACTTTAAACAATCTTATCCATTCAACCAAAGTAAACAACAACCATAAAAAGATGCACATAGACAATTATACCATAAATGTTAACTAGGGAAACCCTTGATCAGAGGAAAAACTCCAGTGGGAATGATGCCCACAAGATGATGTACTAATATAAATATTCCTTGTTATAGGATGGACGCTGTTAGGAGTCTATTATAACATTTAGTACATATGAGTCCCTATTAGGAGACTTTGAATCCTTGTTAGAAGATTCCAACCTTGTTAGGAGTTGTAGAAGATAGAAGGACCTACCATTCAAACATCTTCTGGGGCAAGACCACTGAAATCACTATCCAAATGATCTCTCAACTATTTGTTGCAGAATAATTCTATGTATTATGCTTTAACTCTTTCCTCTGTCTAGTCAACCAGACCAATCACTATCAGACCTTGTAGACCAAGTCATGAACCTTGGATCCAAGTATTAAACTTCAAATCACATAATAAAACCTTGACAATGAAGTTTCCTTCAATTCTACTCTACTCAACTTAACTTTGTATTCCATCTTTGTGCTACTTACAATCTTTCTCTTTCCTCCATACATCGTTCTATATGATAAGGGAAAATTTCCTTCCTTTATATTGAGTCCATAAAACAATTCTTTAAGTCAGGTGTTACACCTCAATTAATTATTATAGGACCACATTAAGAATATGTTACACTTAGTGATAACATTAATATTTCACCTTGCAACTTTAATAACTTTCCATATACATAACATTATGATGAGTGAGCTTAGCCACATCATCACCAACATGTCTTCTTCACATATTTAACTTTGGCTTCTTAGAATAACAAATCTGCTAAGAGATATAACAAGTTTACTAGAACGTGCCTCTATAAACTCTATCTTAGAAAAATCTTCACCGAAACTTGCATAACTTCTTCTAGACTTAATATCTTATGATTTCGAGGTTATTAGTGTATATTAGAAACATAGTATAATCTCCCTTTAACCTTGCTATTGAAAGTACTCAACAATCTGTTCATACCAACTTGATCTTTACCATTGTTCTTCTATCGGATACCACAGAAAATTGCTATGTTGACATCAATGACAAACATAGTCATGAATGTAGCATATCATCATGATAATGATCCAATCATGTTTCTAAAATAGTACACCGTAGGAATATCATTAGTATTCATGCTTCCAACAATGAAATGCTACTTGTCTAACTAAGAAACATTTGGACTTCTATGCACACCAATTTGTGGTGAAACACACATTTAGAAAGAGTATGTAAATTCCTTTTTAATGTAGCAATAAAAAGTTTAAGTCCTTCCTAAAAATAGAGCATACTTTGTATTTAGAACAACGCTTTATAAGGTTTACAAATTTTGTGCATGGTTATTCGAATATTTTTGATTTCTTAATTACTTTTGCTATTATCATTTACCTTATTCCTTTTTTAGAAGCTTTTAGAATTAATAAGCCAATATTTTCAATTTTTTAAAAAACTTTTATTTTTGGTTTTGACTATAGGTTAGAAACTAGTTCATAGAGTTGGAAATCATATGAGGAGCATCTCCTTTTAGCATCATTTAAATTTTTAATATAGAAGGTCACTGGTCTATTATCTTGACTTAGGATAACACCTATTGCTATATTGGTTACATCACATTCTAAGGTAAAAAGGTTTTCAAAACTTGACAACACGAATATAGGTTGGGTGGCTACTTTCTCTTTTAACAATTTAAACCCATTATCTACCTCCTTTGACTAGCTAAACTTGGTTTTTACACCACCTTTAATTGTTTCTAGTATTTAAGCACATATTTTACTAAAACCTCTAATGAATTTTCTACAAAACTAAGAAATTCCATGGAAACTTCTTACCTTAATACTTGTTTTAGGAGTAAGCTAGTTAAGTATGGCTTCAACTTTTCTAGGATTCATCTTCAAGTTACCTTGTGAAATAAAAAAACCAAGATAAATAAGATATTTCTTCACAAATCCACATGTTTCTAGGTTAACAACTAACTTCTCATCATGTAAACTCTTTAACATAATCCCTAAATGTTCAAGGTGTTCTTCCTTTATGCTATTGTATGTCATCAAGATAAATAACTACAAAACTTCCTATGAATCCTTTTAACAACTCATTTATCAACCTCATGAAAGTGGTATGGGCATTGGTAAGATCAAATGGCATAAAAGGCCATTAATAGAGGCCTTATATAGTCATAAAGGTTGTTTTTCACTCATTTCCCTCTTTTATCCTTATTTTATGGTACCCATTGTTTAGGTCTATCTTAGTAAAATACCTAGACCCTCTTAAACAATCCATCAAATCTTCAATTCTTTAGATAGTAAAACTATACTTGATTTTATTCCAATTAATATCCCTTGAATTGGTGAGAAGAATATATGATCCTCCTTTCTTGGGTGCCAATACCACTCAGAATGCACATGGACTTATACTTTTCCTCACTAAACCACTATTGAGAAGTTCTTGTACCTACATTGCTACTTCCTTGTTCTATTTAGGTATCATTTTGTTAGTTAACTTGTTTGGAAATGAAGCTCTTATAATAAAATCAATTTGGTGATGTTGGTAAATAGATTGTTCTTTCCAATGTAACTCTTAAATGCCCGAACCTGTGAGAAACAATTTGATACCAATAGTTGGATAATCTATCATGAGGTTGATAGATTTCCTCTAAATTAAAAGGTACAGCTCCCTTATCAATGATATTGAATGAATTTTTTTGTTCCTAAACTAATTGGGTATATTCTTAACCTAAGAACGGAAGAGGGAAAACCAAGCCAGTCCCAGACAGAACTAACTCAAGCAGATTTTAACTCCTAAATCTAGCCAATGCTAAGAACCCACAATTCCTATGACTTCTTGATACCAGTAATGCAATATGAATGTTGTAAATGTAAATGCAATGAAACTGGAATGAAAAGAAGATTAAATGTCTGAATCTTTGCAATAGGAAGAGTTGAAAATACTCTGATTTACAACCCATTCACCATTTGACTCAAGATGTAAGAAAGTGTTCAAAACTGAATATGACCATGCTCTGATTGATTTTAATCAAAAAAAGTAATAACCAAATACTTTGATTCAGAATAAAGCCTCTTTGTATTGAACACCACAAATAAAAATACTCTGACTTTATTTGCTCACAATTCCTTTGCCAAATCCATTACAAAAATCCAAATACAAAATCCCTTAAACAAATGAAATGAAATGCATGAAAATAAACTACTGTCTCCCCTCTACTGCAGAAATACCTACTCTTGCAGAAACGAAGAACCCCTTCAATGGAAAAGGTTTTACAATAAATACATTCTCCAGCAACCATTGGTTTCTTCCAGTGACTTTTCAGTTTTGTAACCAATCTTGTCTCTTTGACTTCTCATATTTTTCCTTTTGAAAACTGATAAGCTTATTAACTTTTAAAGTTAATAATGATATATATTAACATATTTAAATTATATGTTAATAGTTGACATTTAAATATGTTAAATCAATATCCAAAATCTTTCCTTCATTGAGTGGACAACAAAATAAATAGTTTTGCCAAGTAAAAATGGGCCATTTTTTCGTGGGGCATATCTTTTTATTCCACCGTTGGATCAAGCCCATTTTTGGATATGCTCTTCCAAACTTAGTTATCTTCATCTTGACTGGAGCAATGGGAAAAAAAATCACTGAGTCAAAAGATACGAGCTTCTAAATTCTGCTCTATATGACTGCTACAAAATAAGAATTAATAAAATTAAATTTCCAGCCATTCGTCTTTCAATGCTCTATAATTCATGTCTTTAATCTGCAACAATGCTATCTTCCATGCTTACAATTTTAATTCTCTACTAAAATTTGGGAGAAATTCTCTAGAATGCTTATAGCAAAAGTCTGACTTTTGTCTTCTCCCTTTGGTGGAAAATTGAACTTTGATTGCGAAAGTCACAGTGGAAAATGAATTTTCCATTTTACATTTAATACCACATTGATGTTCAAATCCTCAAACAATAAATCATCATGAGATTATCATTCCTTGTTTAATCAATTAAAGCTCTTTTCCATCTCTCTATCATGGATTTGATGCTTGGTGGAAATTCCATTTTTGAGTGCAAAAAGTGCATCCAATCTTCAATTTTCCATTTCCATGTAGCAGGCACAATTTTGATGTAGATTGATTCACAAATTATTTTTTTGGAGTAATCTTGATGCTAGACCCCATATACCTTCATTTTGGATTGAGATTTTCCTTTTCTCTCCTCATGTGGAAAATTGGACTTTTCCTGCGAAAGCTGCAGTGGAAAATGAGTTTTCCACTACACTTCATTTTTTCTTTGGTGGAAAATCCCAAGTTGACTTCTCCATTGTGAAAAATTAGAAAAGTGCTTCTCCAATGGAAAATTAGAAAATGACTGCGAAAGGCACAGTGGAAAATGAGTTTTCCACCACACTTCATTTTTTCTTTGGTGGAAAATCCCAAGTTGACTTCTCCTTTGCAGAAAATTAGAAAAGTGCTTCTCCATGGTGGAAAAATGAATTTTGACTTCTATTTTCTTCCACATTTGCATATCTGGACTCAAAAATAATTGAATCCTTCATAGAAACTTTGTTAAGCATACTAGGAACAATTTTTGGGAAATTCTTTATGGGAGGCAACTTTAAAAGTTTTTAAAATGGTGAACTAAAAGTGCACCTACAACTAGCTCTGAATGGGGATTATGTGCTGCAAAGTGCATAAAGAATCCAGAATCTCTAGAAAAAGACAAGTGCCTATCCATTGGGTTATAGAGTCTAAGCACAAAGAAGACCATCAGAGAATTGCTTGCCTAGAGGGTGGAGGGGAGTAAGGCAAAACGAAAACTGAGAAAGTAGGGAACACTAAGCTACAAACACCAAAACTGCAGAAACAAAAGCTTATTTACAAATATAGGTGAGGAGACCTCACCAAAAGAAGAGCAAGCATGAAGAAACTCATACATGGCCATTAACCGGAAGGGAGAAGTATGAACCTTTTCAAAAAAGAAAATTATGCTCCAGCAAGTTAAACCAAAAACATTCCCCCTTGGAAACTTCATCATAATCAAAGCTGAATCCAAAGGTACACTAAAAATATGTGGCCCAGAATTCTCTTCCAAACAACCATCCTTCATCATATATTTTTGATTCATTTGTTCCTTCTTGCGCATTAATTCTTGCGCCATTAATCATTTTTTGTGAGGAAGAAAGGTATAAAGATTATGAATTTGTTACAGGAACACACTCACCTTCATCTCTTTCTACAACATCATTTTTAATAGAGATTTCAACATCCGAAATAATATTGAAAAATTCAGGATACTCAAATGGTTCTAAAAATGATGTTCCATCATATGCACGTCCATCACAGTCAATTTGAATAGAACTTTTAGATTTCAAATCAAGGCTGAAATAAAATGATTCTTCATCACACATAGGGTCAATCTGGACTGAAGTAACTTCATCCTTTCTAGTAGCTATCAAGTCTGAAAACTCCCTATCCAAATTCAAAACTTCAATACTTGAATCGGTTGTAGAAGAAGACTTACATTTAGCCGGCACCAAAGATTGATTAACTTCCATTTCATGACAAAGAAAAATATAATCTGGCTCTTCATCATCTTCATGATGCTACAACACATTGCAAGGTACTGAAGATCTTTGTACAAAATATGTTCTTACACCCTTTTCTTCAACTAAAATTTTAGACTTAATTTGATAATCATTGAAACATGATCCAGCCTTTCCATCGATACATAGTTTGTTGGGAACATTTAACTTTGTACTTTCATCAAAAGAAAATGATTCTAATACAGGATCATCATAAACTTGTGAATATTGAAAATCATTTTTAATATCATCTTCTTCAAACTTAAAAGTTTCATATTTTGCTTGTGTACAAACGAAGGGATGATTTTCAAAAGAAACTTTATGTAAAAGATGATCATCATTTTCATCAAATCTGAAACTTGTAACCTCAAGAACAAAAGAAACCATAGACAAATCCTCATTTTCTATTTCTTCTCTTACCATTTCCCAGCTGCTATCAAGAGTGTCTTTGCCCATTGAAATTTGTGCTTTTGGAAGCTAGGGTATCTCTTGATCTCCAAGAACTGAACAATTAACTGACATTGGTTCTTGATTTACTGGTTTTTCTTCAGGCACATTTTCTGAAACATAACTCCCCTTTCTTTGGTCTTGGACATTAAAGTACTATTGGTATACACACCTTAAAAATAGAGTGGATTGATGATCTTCTAAGGGACTTAATCTCTTCTTTTTAGCTTCAACAATGCTTTGTTTAAACATAGTCGAAAGAAAATGTAAATTGAAATCACTTTCAGCTTCTATCTCTTTGAATGTGGGTTTTCTCCTAATTTTCTTTCTTGGTTGAACCTCTTGTTTGCTTAGGACCAAAAAATTATAGGAGATGTGATGGTGTGGAACTTTTGCAATCTCATCATTATCTATCTTCAATTCTTTCCTTAGCTGCAAAACCCTCTCTCTACAATGGTGCAATAACTTTGATTTTATTTCTAGCTCCTTTAATTTGTGATACCTGGCACAAACACTTCTCCATAAAAGGACTAGTGCATGATCTTCTTCAATGCTCAAATTCATTTTTAGCCCACGAGTAATGCTTTCTCTAAAAGCATCAAACAAATCACGCAATACTGGATCATCTATTTGATGAAGTTCAATCAAAGAAGGATCTGGCCTTCTTCCTTTCACAATTTTAATGGGCATGGTCTTTTAACAACAGAGTCACCAATCTCTTGCAAGTAGAGATAATAATAATTCTGAAAATGAAAACACTGGACTCTTCAACCAGAAATGATGAGAATCAAAACAGAGTCGCCAATCTCAAGTAGAGATAATAATAAAAATTGAAGAAGTAAAACTTCAGCACTAATCTTCTTTTCCACTTCCCCAGCAGAGTCGCCAAAAATTTGTTGGTAAATAGATTGCTCTTTCCAATGTAACTCTTAAATGCCTGAAGCTATGAGAAACAATTTGATATCAACAATTGGATAATCTATCATGAGGTTGATAGATTTCCTCTGAATTGAAAGGTACATCTCCCTTATCAATGATATTCAATGAATTTGTTTGTTCCTAAACTAATTGGGTATGTTCTTAACCTGAGAATGGAAGAGGGAAAACCAAGCCAATCCTAGATGGAACTAACTCAGGTAGATTTTAACTCCTAAATCTAGCCAATGCCAAGAACCCACAATTCCTATGACTTCTTGATACCGGTAATGCAATATGAATGTTGTAAATGTAAATGCAATGAAACTGGAATGAAAAGAAGATTAAATGTCTGAATCTTTGCAATAAGAACAGTTGAAAATACTCTGATTTACAACCCATTCACCATTTGACTCAAGATGTAAGAAAGTGTTCAAAATTGAATATGACCATGCTCTGATTGATTATAATCAGAAAAAGTAATAACCAAATACTCTGATTTAGAATAAAACCTCTTTGTATTGAACACCACAAATAAAAATACTCTGACTTTATTTGCTCACAATTCCTTTGCCAAATCCATTACAAAAATCCAAATACAAAATCCCTTAAACACAGGAAATGAAATGCGTGAAAATAAACTACTGTCTCCCCTCTACTCCAGCAATACCTACTCTTGCAAAAAAGAAAAACCCCTTCAATGGAAAAGGTATTACAATAAATACATTCTCCAACAACCGTTGGTTTCTTCCAGTGACTTTTCAGTTTTGTAACCGATCTTGTCTCTTTGACTTCTCATATTTTTCCTTTTGAAAACTGATAAGCTTATTAACTTTTAAATTTAATAATGATATATATTAACATATTTAGATTATATTTTAATAGTTGACATTTAAATATGTTAAATCAATATCCAAAATCTTTCCTTCATTGAGTGGACAACAAAATAAATAGTTTTGCCAAGTAAAAATGGGCCATTTTTCGTGGAGCATATCTTTTTATTCCACTGTTGGATCAAGCTCATTTTTGGATATGTTCTTCCAAACTTAGTTATCTTCATCTTGACTAGAGTGATCAGAAAAATAATCACTGAGTCAAAAGACATGAGCTTCTGAATTCTGCTCTATATGACTGCTACAAAATCAGAATTAATAAAATAAAATTTCTAGCCATTCTTCTTTCAATGCTCTATAATCCATGTCTTCAATCTGCAACAATGTTATCTTCCATGCTTACAATGTTAATTCTTTGCTAAAATTTGGGAGAAATTCTCTGGAATGCTTATAGCGGAAGTCTGACTTTTGTCTTCTCCCTTTGGTGGAAAATTGAACTTTGACTGCGAAAGTGGCAATGGAAAATGAATTTTCCATTTTATATTTAATACCACATTGATGTTCAAATCCTCAAACAATAAATCATTGTGAGATTATCATTCCTTGTTTCATCAATTAAAGCTCTTTTCCATCTCTCTATCATGGATTTGATGCTTGGTGGAAATTCCATTTTTGAGTGTGAAAAGCGCACCCAATCTTCAATTTTCCATTTCCATGTAGCAGGCACATTTTTGACGTAGATTGATTCACAAATTATTTTTTTGGAGTGATCTTGATGCTAGACCCCATATACCTTCATTTTGGATTGAGATTTTCCTTTTCTCTCCTCATGTGGAAAATTTGACTTTGCCTACGAAAGGCACAGTGGAAAATGAGTTTTCCACTACACTTCATTTTTCCTTTGGTGGAAAATCCCAAGTTGACTTCTCCATTGTGGAAAATTAGAAAAGTGCTTCTCCAATGGAAAATTAGAAAATGACTGTGAAAGGCGCAGTGGAAAATGAGTTTTCCACTACACTTCATTTTTCCTTTGGTGGGAAATCCCAAGTTGACTTCTCCATTACGGAAAATTAGAAAAGCACTTCTCCATGGTGGAAAAATGAATTTTGACTTCTATTTGCTTCCACATTTGCATATCTAGACTCAGAAATAATTCAATCCTTCATAGAAAATTTGTTAAGCATACTAGGAACAATTTTTGGGAAATTCTTTATGGGAGGCAACTTTAAAAGTTTTTAAAATGGTGTACTAAAAGTGCACCTACAGGTGACTCAATGATCTTTGTAGTGGGAATGTTTTAGGGGTCCCATCACTCACAATATCTATGAATTGATCTAATAGATCTTCTATCTTTGTAAGTATCTCTATTTTTTTAGTCTTTCCCTCTTCACTAGGCTTACCACAACTAAAAATCTTTCTCCACCTTCCTTCGTAAGTGTTCAAAAACATTCCATCCACCATTAATACATTGGGACCAATGGTCCTAGTCTCCTCTCCATCAACAAAATATTAGATCTTGTATGTAGCTCCATCCTTCTAAAATGAATAAGGATTATTTTCACCATTGTGTATGGACATTCTATTAAATCAACATGGCCTTCCCAATAGACAATGGAATACATCTAGAGGCAACACATCACATATAATCTTGTCTTTATAACCACCTATTGCAAACTCCACCCATGCTTTTTCATTAACCAATACATGTTGTCACTTGTTTAACCATGTAACTCTATAAGGACTATTATGAGGTATTCTAGCTACACCCAAATTATTTATTGATTCCTCTTAAATAATGTTATTAGTGGAGCCTAAATCAATAATCATTTTACATACCTTGCCTAGGATCTTTCACTAGACCTTGAATAATGACATCCTTTTCTTTGGTTCCTCCTTGGCTGGTTCCTTAATTAGGATTCTTCCAATCATCAAATTATCAATAACTTATAAGTCCAAATTTACCTTAGGGGTATTGAAACTTACAGTGTCTTCATCCAAATAGTCGACCCTTCTACCACTTTGGTAAATGGAACCTTTTTTAGGGAACCTATAAGCAGGATCTCTTAATTAGTTGTAATTGTAAAATTTCATATTTGCAAAATATGATCCTCTATTAGGCCCATATGATCTTCCTTCAATGCTACTACTATTAGGACCTCTTCCTCAATTATATCTACCTATGCCACTTCATTCTTTACTTTTCTTTGTTAATTTAGACTCACCTTGGGGTCTTTGATTAGTATCCCCTCCACTATAGCTTCATCTTTTTAGAAATAGGGAATGTTGAGAGTTATGAAGGGTTCTCCCCTTAATACTACAACAAAAAATAGAATCAAAGAACAATGCAAATAAAGAGAATAAAATATGTGATTCTTATTATCACTATAAATGTGCAATTACAGAATGACAATGTGAAAATCCACATGGGCACCTTCTTTCCAAGAATCTGTAAGATAGAGATGCAACTATCACCCAAAACTTCCCAAGAAAACCTTTGGGCCTTCCTTATAGAGTTATTTTTAACCACCTGGGAAGGTTTTAAACACTAAGCCATAACCCTTGAGGCTAGCCAACCTCATATTATTTATTCCATTACAATTTATTACATATGATCGACTCAAGATAGTTTAAAAATTATATTTTTAAATGGTCTACTTCTAGAGACCATAACTAACGAACCATTGCTTTGATGGGCTATAATAACCCCATTCTAAAATGCTTGACTAGTGATCTGAAATAGATGATCCCACAAGCATCTATTAATCAAGGTTTCACCTCATTTTGGAGCCATTAAGCATTATCATTGGAAACTAATCATAGCATTGCTAAACCTATAGCTCCCACTAGAATATCAAACCACCCTAAACTCTACTATTCTTTTATATGTTCAATATAGAAGACCAACCAAAGCTAAAGGGGAGTTCATCTTCTCCCTCATCACTACCTTTGTAAATATATCTACTGGATTATTTTCTATGTGTGTCTTCTCTAGATTTAAATGCCTATCATCCAAAACTGACTGAATGAAGTGGTACTACAATTTTATGTGCTTTGTATTTGAATGGAGGACATAATTATTTTCACAATGAATGAAACTCTATCTATTTGTGAAAAAAAAATTATCCCTCTATGGGTGTCCCAATTCTTCCATAAAGAACTAAAGTTGTACTATCTCCTTGGTTGTGTCTATAGCACATCATACTCTGCCTTTGTAGTGGATAAAGAATTAACCTTTTTTAATCGAGAAATCCAACTCACTATTGTCCCACCAATAGTAAATACATAACATATAGTACTCTACTTGGTATCAATACCCCCTATCAAATTTGAGTAAACATAGCCCTATAAATTCGTAGTAGAGCCGCAAAAAGTTAAACACTTAGTGGATGTTCCCCTCAAACACCTAAGAATATATTTAACTACATTTCAATGTTCAATTCCAAGATGACTCATATACCTGCTAACAACTCCCACTATATGTGCACTATCTAGCTTAATACATATTATGGCATACATTATTCTCTACAACTAAAGAATAAGTTACCTTGGATATCTTAGCCTCCTCTTATGGTGTCTTTGGACACATATCCTTGGTCAATTTTAAATGACTAGGTAAATGTGTGCTGCCAGCTTTAACATTCTACATAGAGAAACATTGTAACACCTTCTCAATATAATCAATTTAAGATAATGTCAATTTTTTATTCTTCTTATATCAAAAAAAATGTAATACCAAGGATTTGTTTTGTTGCCCCAAAATCCTTCATAGAAAATGAATGTGCTAACTATTATTTAACTACAATGTGATCCATGTTAGATCCATGTAATGTGATCCATGTTAGATCCAACTACAAGCATGTCAGATCCATGTTAGATCCAACTACAAGCATGTCATCAACACATAAACATAAAATAATATAGTTGTCATTATCTAACCTCTTAAAATAAACACAATGATTAGAATGACACAGAGTATACCCATGCTCCTTCATAAAATTGTCAAATTTAAGATACCATTGGCAAGGTGCTTCCTTCAAGCCATATAAAATTTTCTTCAATTTGCATACTTAATTCTCCTTACCTTTGACCTCAAATCCATATGGTTGTCATATATCTCTCTTCATCCAAATCATCATGAAAAAAGGTTATTTTAACATCAAACTTCTCAATATGAAAATATTCACAAGCCACAATACCTAAAATAGTACAAATAGAAATCATTTTAATAGCATGAGAAAATATTATTGGAAACTACACTTGGAACAATTCTTGTTTTTTCATTGATGTCAAATATACTAATAAGACATATTTTTATCTTATCTAAATGTCATATCTATTTTGATTGATGAAGAGGATGAGAAGATTTATCATAACAAAAGCACCTAGAGGAAAGGTTGATTTATGAAAAGGAAGCTACAATGGACATTTAATTAGTTAGACTTTGATAAGACAAAGTGATTATATATATCATGTTGATACACAAATCAAAATATATCATAAGCCTGACAGAGTAATAGAGTGAAAGACTGAGGATTGCTGAGTGATGCTAGTGTCAACCGAGCCATAGTATGTGCTATGAAAATTTAGGGTTGATTGAGCATCAATATTGACTAAGTAATAGTTGATGTTAAGCTTTACAACAATTGAGTAAATCTAGTGATGATCGAGTACCATTATTTTGAATGCATAAGAAAATTCATGATTTTGAGCTGACTCAATTGATTTCTTGGAATATGGAAACTATATTGAAGATAAGATTGATGATTTGTATCATTTAATTCAAGGCGAGGATTAGGTGGGTGTGTGCAAAAAAAAGTTGACACCCCCCCCCTCCCCCCAAAGAAAGAAAAATTTTCAATAACCTAATCGAGTTATTTAAAAGTGAAATGTTGGCTAGGCTTGGTATCTAAGCCTAGCCATTATACTTTAGCAAACCTGATCAGGTTTTGCAAAACCCAATTGGGTTTTTTGAATTATCTAAATTAATAACCTGATCAGGTTTTACAAAACCTGGTCAAATTTTGTAAACTATATATTATGTTTTTTGTCTGTGTTTTAGGGCATTTTTATACCCCTCAAATGACAACAACAAAGTGGATTACAAAGGAAAACACTAAAACCCAATTGGGTTTAGCATAAAAAATGATTTCTGATTGCATTTACATCAATGGTCCCCACAAATGAGGTAAGTCTTCATTTATGTATTTTTTTTAATCAAATTTTGTAATGTGGTTTTATAAGTTATGGGTTTCGTAAAACTTTTTCAAATTGTTTAATATAGATACATCAAGGAATCCAAGAATATGAGGGAGAGACGAAAGACCACCTCCTACACAATAAAACCCTCCACATGACACAACCAAAAAACACTCCACCTATTGTGACACAGCCACAAAACCCTCCATCCATAGTGACACAACCACAAAACCTTCCACTCAATGTTCCCGTTCAATAACCACTGCCTCTATAAACCCTCTGCACATACAATTACATCATTTAACTACTACATAAGAGGACCTCATAAACCACCTCTCACAAAATAGTACTAACATTACCCAAATGGTCAATAGATTGTGGTCATCTACACTTTCTCATCACTCAACCCTAGTGAATACACTTGAACAAATGACCAAAAATGCAAATGTGGTGTTTAGGGAGGTTACAAAATTGGATACATGGAGCGATAGGTGCTATGAAATTTATGCTGATGGGTTATCATATTAGCAAGTGAAAGATAAAGACATAAAGAAAGGTACTATATGTTATCTTTTCACCGATCCTATATTCGACAACTCCCTATTACACACAACCAAAACTCTTTATATTCATTGGTGCACTCATACTAGGATGTGATCATGTTTTTGGGATAGGTGGCATATGGTATTTGACCTACCACCATTTAATAATTATGAGGCGCCTCTATATTTTTTGAGAAAGGTATGTTATGAGTTCATCCTTTGCAAGAAGCCAAATTACTTTGAGATCTGTCAGTTCCAGGGTAGAGGGAGAGGCTCTACGTAGGATAGACCTAGGGCTTATAGGGTGGTACCACCACATGAGAGATGTACAACACAAAAAAAATGCCTCACATTATGCTTCCATCAATTGTAAAGAATTTTATTGATTTACAGACTCTTCATTCGACTGCATTATTGATAGATGTTATCATTCAACATGGCTCTTAGCTAGGTGATTTTCCTTCATCAATGACACCTTGACCATCATTCAATGCACCTTTAGGGTCATCATAGCATGGGGAAGCTACATCATCATCACCTATGGCACCAGGGTCATCATAGCATGTGACAACTCCATCATCATCACCTATGGCACTAGGGTCATCACAACCTATGACAACTCCATCAACATCACCTGCAACACCAACATCATCTCCACTTGTGTCACTTGCACCACTAGTGTCATCTCCACTTGTGTCACCTACACCACTTGTGTCACCTACACCACTAGTGTCATCCTCACTTGTGCTACCTGCATCGTCATCACATGCATCATTATAGTCTTCAAGGCCCAATCAAAATTTTGTTTTAGCTATCATCACATATGTGACAGGATAGATATGGAGGCATCTCAAGATGAAGTGTCATCTCATCGATGTGTACATTGTGGGAATACTTGTTATTCATACGGAGGTGGAAATTTCACACTCATAGATGATTTGATGGCAATGGTCTTTGGTGGACAATGGACACAGGTTTGTTTGTTTGAGTTTTGACATGATATTATTTAATCACCCAAATATCATAAAATTAAAAAAAAATTATAGATCACTCTAAATTGATATGTGATTAATATGCAATGTAGGGTGCAGAAAGTAGTACAAGAACACCACATAGTATTCGTTCCACTAGAGGTGTGAGGCTAGGAGAAAGAACACTTGAGGTAAAGTTTTTAAATTTTTCTTAAAAGTACAACAATACATTGGCTTTAAAATAATGTTTTTAAATTGGTATGACACTAACAACCCACTTATAGATCCTCTTCCATCTCCTACAATCATTGAAATCCTCCTATTCATTAAATCCATCCAATTCCCATCCACATCTCTTGCTCCTAGCATTACCCAAACCCCATCTAATGAACCTCATGATTTTTAACATGATATTCTTTAATCACCTAAATGTCATGAAAGTAATTTAAAAAAATAAAATTATAGAGCACTTTAGATTGATATGTTCAAACAATATACAATGCAGGGTGTAGCAAGTAGTACAAGAACACCACATAGTACTCATTCTGCTACAGGTGCAAGGCTAGGATTAAGAACACCTAAGATAAAGGTTTTTAAATATTCTCAAAAGTACAATAATACATTGGTTTTGAAATATTTTTTTTCTTAATTGGTATTCTTAAAAGTACAATAATACTGTTCCATCTCCTATCATCATTGAAACCCTCCCAAATTCATCAAATCCATCAAATTCCCATCCACATATCTTGCTCATAGCACATATGAAATCCATCTAATGAACCACATGAATTCATCCTCCATATACAAATCCACATTGAAGAACCTCCATATCACATAGGGTGTCTTACAAGAGTGTGAAGATCATGAATCTCCACTTTTATTTCTTGACAAGGTGCCAAAAGTTCATTCACATCTCTCTTTTCCTTCTTGGTCTCTTTGTTTTCAATTTAGGCCTTGTACTATCCTTCCAATGCCGTCCTTCAAGTCCTTGTTTCTTCTTTCCCTCCTATGATCTTCTTCTTGTTATTGTGTCTTCTTGCCATTTACAACATTATCTCATCTTTATAACAATACTCTTTACTATTTTATAGGGCTTGTCAGGGGGTGAAATAGCTCAAATTAATGATGCCATGCTTTGAGTAATGTTGTTCTACTTATCCCTAATGATTTACTTGTTTTTCTTACCATAAGAGTTTTTGTCATTTCCTTTCCCATTATGGTTGATGTGAGGACCTATTGACTTGTATTAACATCTTTAGTATGTGCTTTTGAACCAATGGATTGGTATACATCAAAGAGATTTATAACAATGCTTCTTTCACTACTATTTTTATATGTTATTAACACCAAAATTCTCATTGTCCCTCTAAATTTCATACTTTTAACCATTTCAACAAGTTGGCATTTTCTAATAATTTAAATTTTCAAAATAGTTATTCCAAGTCTTTTGAGCTATTCTCCTACAATTTCTTTTTGACATTTTATCATGCATTGGCTTCAAAATATTTTCATCAATGTCAATTAGAAACTTTGGTTTTCTACAAATTATTCTAGGTGATGTTGATGTACGTGTATGCTCTATATGTTCATTACTTACATCATGTGCATTCATCATTTCAACTTGAGATGTAGCATTACAAACATCATGTGATGTAAGTGTATTTGTCATAATAATTTCAAATGGGGCATGTTGAACATTTTCATTTGTTAAATTAGGTGTGTTTGTGACATCAATATCAATAGGTATATTTTCATCACTTATATTGGAGGAATTTGATGATGTACCTTCATGTGATCTCCTCATATACTCCCTTGTTTTTGCCTTTGCTTCCTCTCATTTTTCAACCATTCCTCTCTTGCTCTTTCCCATGATTGTAGATGCAAATTACTCTACAAACAATAACATTAATTAAATAAAAAATAAAATAGAAAACTAAAAAAATTTGCATGAATATTTTATGTTCAATCATAAGATACTAACATAAAATAAGATGTCGGCACATGAAAAATATATAATTGAGCATTTCCAAGTAAAAAAAACCTTACATTTGCATACCTAGTATACAAATACATATGAAACAAAAATAGAATCTGGTCTAGACTGCATTGAAACAACATAATAACCATTGACATGTTGTTTTATTTATAGTTTTCAATAACCTGATTGGGTTATTGAGTTCTAACTGCTTTATCCATATGGACAAATAACCTAATCAGGTTTTGTATAACCCAAACATGTTTTGCATAACTCGACCAAATTTTTTATTACTACTTGCATTGTCTTAAAATGGAAACACTTCCATTTTTATAGGTTTAGCACCCTCTTTTAGTGCATTTATTATGATATAATTTTATTTAGGATACATTATACTCTTGATTCCTTCATTCCAGGTGAAATACGGGTTAGGATCTCAAGGATTCTCCTTAATTTCCCTCTTCTATGGCTCTATTTTCTAGCTAGGACTTAGCAATAGGTCCTAACCTTCATCATATTAATCATAGGATTTTGTACATATTCTTGGTATTCTACCATGTTCTAATATCATTTTTGGGTCTCTGGGCATCCCAAGGACCTCTTGTTCTCTATTCTAGCTTGATCTAGACCATTGGGTCAAGGTTGAGGTCAACCCTGATCTAGGTTGAGGTCGACCCTATCTAGGTTAAGGTCGAGGTGAATCCTGACCTAAGTTAGGGTCAAGGTCATTCTTGACCTTCTTTGGGGTTTGATCCCCCTTTTCAAAGTTTAGTCCCAGAGGGCCCCAAAATTAAAGTTGGGCTTTCAGATCCGAATGTGGAAGGGTTTTAATTTGAAATTGATTTAATTTTTTTCCCTCCTTTGTTATTGTGATTGGACCATAATTTGAGGTGAAATTTGAATTATGGGACCTCACATTCCTTTAGGAGCCTCACCTTGAAAGCTCTATATAAAGACTCTCATTTTGCATTCATTTACAGTAAAAAAGTCATGAGAATCATGCAAGTGATGGTGAAATGAAGATGCAAGATTGCATAAGGATAATATAGAAGATCAAGCCATTGTTGATTTCAAGAATTTTGGTGAACAAACCATTGTGAACATCTATTTGGAGAAAGAGAGATCATATCTTCCTTGATCCATCATTATCAATGTTCAAGCATTCAAAGATATAATCATGGGGTACCAATTATGGATTATGAGTTTAGTAGGAGTACTTTAGCCTTGGGGGCTTGGTATGCTTTCTCATCTTATTCATATCTATGCATTTCTTTCTCATACATACTCATGCTAGGGTTTTAATCTAGAGGATTAGATCTTGTGATTACACATTTAATACACTCATATTATATTACAACTAGCTATTTGTGGAGGTGGAGATCACCAAAATGGGGGCTTGACTAAGGTAAAACCCTATATAGCCACCCCAAAACACCATTTTAAAGATATGTATATAGTCATTGTTTTGAGAATTGTAGTATGTATCTGAGTATGCTTTTTGACAAAATTTTGGGATGCACAAAAAAAATTTCCATTGGAGTAGTGCAGGTCAAGATCAAATTTTGGATAAAGGATGACCTTTAGGGAAGGGTAAGATTGTGCCTTGCTATCTAGGTCAAAGTCAACCTACTTCCATAAAGACAAAAGTTTTCTGGGTTTTCTCTGTTGTGGTTTTATGGTCCTGAATCTAGTTGCATAATTTCTAAAAACTCTATATAGACATCATAAAATAAGTATTTCTAGATTAATTCCATCATGAGGTATGTATCTTATTTTGTACAATTTCAAGCATTTCCAAATTTACATTACTTATATTCAATTTCAATTCAAAAGTACAAATGGATAGTGGGGAATGTTAGATGCATTGTCAAAACTCCATTTTCACATATTCATTCGGTGAACCCATTTAAGACAACTCTTTATTTTTGGTGTTAGATTTAAATCTTTCATTTCTTTCATTTATATTTCAATAATACAAAAAAATTGTAAAATTTCTTTAAAAAAATACAAAAACATTTACATTTTCATGCTTTCAGTATTTCAATATGTATGATTCTTGTTTTGAATACTTTGATGAGGATTTTATTGCAAAGGAGGATAGATTCCCTAAGGAGGTACATGGTAGTGAGAATGAAAATGGCCTAGATAAGATCTCCATTGATTGTATTCCTACTTCACTCTCCTCCACAACCTCTCCAATTGAATTATACTATATGGTGTGTACATGGTTACCTTCATGTCCCACTATATGCAATATTGATAAAACTAAAATGATATATCCTACACCTTTGATGATGGTAGAAGGATGTCCTGAAATAAAAATTAATGGTAAACCTAGATATCCTTTGGATTTCTTTGATAACACTAATTCTATTTCACCTGCTTATCACAAATGGAATAACCCTCAGCCTATTGTTATGATTTCTTTACCTCCTTCTCAAAATATGCTTCCTCAAGCTCCTACGTTTTATTATACCTTTAAGGGGTATAACATAGGTGATCAATTAAGTGCTACTCCTACTAAGATATCTTTATAGGAATTATTTCAAACTTCCCTGGCACATCATGAGGCACAAAAAGCTTTATCTACTCTTCCCACTTTGCCTCCTAATCAAGAAAACATTCATTCTATTTTAGATTGCATGCAAACTATGCCTTTTGTACCTCCTATTGTATTTTCTGATAATGATTTACCTTCTCTTGAAGTGCAAAACCAATATGATGTTCTTATGGTTGTTGTCTCTATTAATCAGAGTATCATTTGAAGAACATTAGCTAATAATGGATCTGGGCTTAATTTTTGTAGCAAGGAGATGCTTAAAGAAATTAAGGTTGATCTCACCACTATTCAACCTAATAATGTTCCTATACATGGATTTGACAATATTGTGAAGAGAACTTTGGGCATTATTACCTTACTTATTAAAGTTGGTCCATTTATTCTAAATACACCTATTGATGTTATGCCTAGACCTCTCAATTATAACCTTCTTTTAGGAAGACCATGGTTACATACTATGCATGCAATTCCTTCTACTCTTCATCACAAGGTTAGGTTCATTTATAACAACTTAATATATACATTACATGTGGATGATGTGCCAAATCCTTTCCTAAATTTAGAATATGCTAAAATATCTGAGTCTCTTCAACCAAGTAAAGAGATTGAAAAATAATCTGAGAAACAATAAACTAATATTCAACAACCAGAAGCTTCATCTTCTTCTTTGACTGAGGATTACTGGGGGACATTGTATTTTAATCCTAATTTCATTAGAGAATATAAGCTCTATGATTTGGAATTTAGGAAGCAACAAAGTGAGTTTGAGAAACAAGTTTTTATTCCTTCTCCTCTTTCTAAGGAACTAAAATGTAATTTTGGTGCCCCTTTGATTAATAAAACTATTAAAACAATAAAACTTGATTGTTCTAATAATGTGACATATGTTGCTCCTTGGACTTCATCTAAAATGGCTGATTGGTATCATTTTGGTTATCATTTTCTTAAGAAAGAAGGATTTAATGGGAAAATATGTGTTAAATATGAGCAAGGTATACAAGTACCTTTGGATAATGAAATTTATGATCATATGTATGGATTAGGATGTAATCTTTATAGAAAACCATCAAATTTTCCTCTTGATGTTAATCATATATGTGGTAGATAGTTGAAATTGGTTAACCCACTTCTCATTGACATTAATCAAGCACCTACTTTGGGTATTTTTTCTGAATATGAAACCTTAATATAATTTTTAGGGGTCTATGAATATTTACCTAAGTTCCATCACAAACAATAGATGTCTTATTGTTTAAGTATTGATGCTTATTTTGAAGAACATGATAATAAAAATATTATTCCTTTACTGATGGATCCTTCAATATGAAGTGATTTATTAATAACTAAGACTGTTGATATTCAAATGGATGAGAACAATCCTAAAATGATAATAAAGATTGGGAAATGTTTGAATAAGGATGAATGTGATCAATTGGTTTCCTTTTAGTTGAATTTAAGGACATTTTTGCTTGGACATATTTAGATATGTTGGGTATAGATTCTAAGACTATTACTCATAACATTGCTTTAAAACAAAATATGAAACCTATGAAGCAGGAAATTCAAAAGATGAATCCATGAATTGCTTTATTAGTTCAAAGTGAAATTGAAAATTTATTGGATTCTGGATTTATTTGTTCTATTGATTAGTCAGAATGGATTTCAAACACTGTTCCTATTTCAAAAGGAGAAAATAAGATAAGGATGTGTACTAATTTCAGATATTTAAACAAGGCATCCTTAAAAGATGATTTTCCATTACCGAATATTGATATGATTGTGGATTCAACAACAAGTCATCCTTTGTTATCTTTTATGGATGGTTTTTCTGGATATAATCAAATCTTTATTCCTCCTAAAGATCAATTTAAGATTGCATTTATAACACCTTGGGGAGCATTTTGTTGGGTCATAATGTCTTTTGGATTAAAAAATGCAGGAGCAAATTATCAACAAGCTATGAATTTGATTTTTCATGATTACATCCACACGATCCTTGAGGATTATGTGGATGATATCTTAGTAAAATATATATAAAGAGAAGATCATGTTACTATTTTAGGAAAAATCTTTGAAAGGATTAGAAGTTACAACATGAGATTGAATCCTAAGAAATGTGTTTTTGGAGTAAATTCTAGTAAATTATTAGGATTTATAATCTCTAAGAGAGGCACAAAAGTAAATACAAAAAAATATTGAAGTTATTGTTAATATTCCTCCTCTTAAGAATATTTCTTATTTACAAAGTTTTAAAGTAAAAATATAAGCTATTCATCACTTTTTTTCTAATTTAGTTGATTAGACTGTTCCATTTACTTCCTTTCTTAGAAAGGATACTACTTTCTCTTGGAATGATGAATGTAAAAAAACCTTTGAGCCTCTGAAAGTTGTGAGTGCATTTTTAGCTCAAAATGATAATAATGATAAGGAAAGACCTAAGTATTACATTAGTCAAACATTACTTGATTATGAAACAAGATACATAGATTTGGAGAGATAATGTCTAGATGTAGTTTATGCATGTCATAAACTTAGGCATTTATCTTATAAATGCCAAAGTCCATGTGATTGTCAAGTTTGATTCTCTAAAACATCTTTACTCGCAAACTCATCTCTCTGGTCATTTGGAAAAGTGGGTGATGTTACTTATAGAATTTGATCTTAATTTCATTTCTTAGAAGTCTATTAAGGGAAAATTTTTAACAGATTATTTAGCTAAATCTCCTTTTCCTCATTCAGACACATGTTCTACTTCAATAGAATTTCCTGATGACAATATTCAAGCTATTCAACAAAATGATATTTGGGAATTGTATTTTGATGGATCTAACTATAAGACAGGTTTTGGTGGTGGTATTATTTTAATTCCTCCTATGAAAAAACCAATCCCTTGATCATACAAATTAACCTTTCCTTTGTACTAATAACATTGTAGGGTATGAGGCTCTTATAACTAGCCTATGAGCAACTTCATCCCTTAACATCAAACACTTGCAAATATATGGAGATTTACAATTGATTTTTGAACAAATTAAAGGAGATTATCATACTAAGAATGATAAAATGACACAATATAGAGATTTGGCTCTTGATGTTCTTTCACAATTCTCTTTTTATATGATTCAAATTTTACCTAGGAAAGATAATCAACATGCGAACACCATGGCAAGTGCAGCTTCTTTGGTGTGTCTTGAGAATAATGCTAAAAAATTTCAATTTACTATTCAAAATCTTAAAAACCCTACAATTTCTAAAAAGATTACCTCTGATTGTTTCAATTTGCATTTGGATGAATGGTATTCTCATATTTTTCATTTTCTGAAAGATAGTACTTTTCCTGAATTAGCAACACAAAACATGCATAATTGTATTAGGAAGCTTGCAACATATTATATTATTTTAGGAGATACACTTTACAAATGCTCTTATGAAGGATTATTGTTAATATGTCTCAATAGAAATGAAATACTAGTAGCTTTGGTAGAAGCTCATTGTCTTTCTTGTGGAGGGCATTTTGGGGGAAAATCTCTGGTTAATAAATTACTTAGAGTAGGATATTATTGGAAAATTATGGAGCAAGATTATTTCATGTTTTTTAAGAAATGTCCTCAATGTCAAAAACATAGTAATTTGATTCATGCTCCTTCTTATGAGCTTTGTGATCAAGTTTCTCCATGGCCTTTTAGTAATTGGGGTTTTGACCTTATTGGAAAAATCTCACTAGCTTCTTCTCAAGGACACACTTACATTCTGACTGCTACAAAAGGCTTCACAAAGTGGGTTGAAGTTTTCCCTCTACATTTAACAACTACAAATGTTATTTATGATTTTGACCTTAATAATATCATAACATGATTTGGTATAGCTTCAATAATAATTTTGGATAATGGTACTTATTTTATTTTTAAAAAGTCATGAAATTCTTGGAGAAATATCAAATTCAACATAGGTTTCAACTCCTTATTATCCCCAATCCAATGGTCAAGATGAAGCATCAAATAAAATCATTAATAAATTTTGAGAAAAATAGTTAACAAACATACGAAAGATTGGCATACTTAACTGACATATGCTTTATGAGCTTATAGGACAAGTGTTCATACTACCACAAGTACTTCTCCTTACATTATCATCTATGGTATTGATGCTATTATATTTTTGGAATTAGAAATACCTTCTTTATATATTTCATTTTTTGGGATAATTGACAAAGATACTTTTCAGGAACAACACTTACAAGAGCTAGAAATGTTGGATGAGCAATGAATACATGTGTTAGAACATATAAAAGCTTATCATAAATCTCTACAGAAACAATATAATCATAAGGTAATTGAAAATAAAAATTTAGTTGGTGATTTAGTACTCTATGAAAATCAACAAAATGTGAATGCTTTACTTGGCGAAAAAGCAAAGTTTAGCCCTAATTGGCTTGGACCTTTTGTTGTCATTGAAGACTTTGGTTTGGCTGCTTATAAACTTGCTGATATGGATGGTGTTTCTTTTAAGGAAGCTATTAATATTATGCATCTTAAATGATATTATCCTTAAGTTTATTCTTAACTTCTTTGTGCATTTATGTATTCCTTATAAAATTGGTTTTATAGGTTATGGAATTCTAGCAAAATTATATATTGAATATATTTATGCTTCTTTCTTTCTATTCAATTTTATATTAATGAAATATAGAACTAATTAGTAAAGAAAGTTTTTTTCATGCATCAAAAGTGTTTCAAGTTTCGATACATATGTGGCCAATGGCCCTATTTATCATTACATCTACCACTATGCTCTGATGGCCAATGGATTCTAGATCTCTTTGGCCTATAATATGAAGATGTAGATCTATGTGTCCATGTATGGCTCCTTGATATTCTCATACCATCTGAACACCCTCAAGAACTTTCTAACTCAACTATCAATTTCTCAACCCTTTCTCTACACAAACTTAGCTCTCATTGGACATATGCAAAGATATTGACATGTCTACCAAGATCTCTATAACCAAGAGAGGATTTCCACTTGCTCATTGGTAGTCAGTAGGATATGCATGTATCCTTTAGAATATCATATACAAAGCTCCTCCACTCTTCTATGCTAGCTGTAGAATGAGAATTACATTTATTAATTTTTTACTTTTTCAAATCAAATTAAATTTTAATAAAATCTCATATTTCATACCTAGGTCTCCCTCTTGGATGTCACTAAAGGGTCTAGATGGTGGGGGCATGGAGTGACTACTCTAACCATGCTTGCTACATCTAGGCCTCATCGATGGTGTCTCTATGGGTGTGTGGAGACTGTCATGATCTCAGTGGTGATAAGTGAAAAATGTGTACATCCATACCAATATCACCAATTGGGGGCATCTACTATCATGATCTCAGTGGTGATAAGTGAAAAATGTGTATATCCATACCAGTATCACCAATTGGGGGCATCCATGGCCTTTTAGTAATTGGGGTTTTGACCTTATTGGAAAAATCTCACTAGCTTCTTCTCAAGGACACACTTACATTTTGACTGCTACAAAATGCTTCACGAAGTGGGTTGAAGTTGTCCCTCTACATTTAACAACTACAAATGTTATTTATGATTTTGACCTTAATAATATCATAACACGATTTGGTATAGCTTCAATAATAATTTTGGATAATGGTACTTATTTTATTTTTTAAAAGTCATGAAATTCTTGGAGAAATATCAAATCCAACATAGGTTTCAACTCCTTATTATCCCCAATCCAATGGTCAAGCTGAAGCATCAAATAAAATCATTGAATAGATTTTGAGAAAAATAGTTAACAAACGTGCAAAAGATTGGCATACTTAACTGACATATGCTTTATGAGCTTATAGGAAAAGTGTTCATACTACCACAAGTACTTCTCCTTACATTAGCATCTATGGTACTGATGCTATTATATTTTTGGAATTAGAAATACCTTCTTTATATATTTCATTTTATGGGATAATTGACAAAGATACTTTTTAGGAACAACACTTACAAGAGCTAGAAATGTTGGATGAACAATGAATACATGTGTTAGAACATATAAAAGCTTATCATAAATCTCTAAAAAAATAATATAATCATAAGGTAATTGAAAATAAAAATTTAGTTGGTGATTTAGTACTCTATGAAAATCAACAAAATGTGAATGCTTTACTTGGCGAAAAAGCAAAGTTTAGCCCTAATTGGCTTGGACCTTTTGTTGTCATTGAAGACTTTGGTTTGGCTACTTATAAACTTGCTGATATGGATGGTGTTTCTTTTAAGGAAGCTATTAATATTATGCATCTTAAATGATATTATCCTTAAGTTTATTCTTAACTTCTTTGTGCATTTATGTATTCCTTATAAAATTGGTTTTATAGGTTATGGAATTCTAGCAAAATTATATATTGAATATATTTATGCTTCTTTCTTTCTATTCAATTTTATATTAATGAAATATAGAACTAATTAGTAGAGAAAGTTTTTTTCATGCATCAAAAGTGTTTCAAGTTTCGATACATATGTGGCCAATGGCCCTATTTCTCATTACATCTACCACTATGCTCTGATGGCCAATGGATTCTAGATCTCTTTGGCCTATAATATGAAGATGTAGATCTATGTGTCCATGTATGGCTCCTTGATATTCTCATACCATCTGAACACCCTCAAGAACTTTCTAACTCAACTATCAATTTCTCAACCCTTTCTCTACACAAACTTAGCTCTCATTGGACATATGCAAAGATATTGACATGTCTACCAAGATCTCTATAACCAAGAGAGGATTTCCACTTGCTCATTGGTAGTCATTAGGATATGCATGTATCCTTTAGAATCTCATATACAAAGCTCCTCCACTCTTCTATGCTAGTTGTAGAATGAGAATTACATTTATTAATTTTTTACTTTTTCAAATCAAATTAAATTTTAATAAAATCTCATATTTCATACCTAGGTCTCCCTCTTGGACGTCACTAAAGGGTCTAGATGGTGGGGGCATGGAGTGACTACTCTAACCATGCTCGCTACATCTAGGCCTCATCGATGGTGTCTCTATGGGTGTGTGGAGACTGTCATGATCTCAGTGGTGATAAGTGAAAAATGTGTACATCCATACCAATATCACCAACTGGGGGCATCTCTTCTACTCTATCCTTTGCTCTCTCCTCCTCCTTGGGATCTCCCTTAGAGATGTAATCCTCCCCATCTCTAACACCATCATCCTCCTCTGATATACCACTATCTTGGTGTGTTCTCTTGGAAAGACCTAGATCACCTATATGATAATCCTCAAGGAAGATGGGGTGAGTCCCCTACAAACTCCAGTACCTAATGTAATCTTGGCTCATTCATAAATAGATCACCTCTAATAGTACCATTGTATCCTCTATCTCATCTACATCCCTATCCTCTATGTTTTTTTATTGATGGTTGGCATATGGTGCCATGTCTCCGCTAGTAACTCGTTAGATGTATATAGGGAGGTACTACTCTAGGGACTCCCTATAATATGTTGAACTATCTCATCACTTGATCATAATAGTATAACACCACTACATGATTGCGATGACCCTCTAGTAGCTTCTACTACTATGAGTAACTCATCTAGAATTGTGTATTTGACCACTCTATCATCTGGCAATAGGGTCTCCATATCACATCTTCACTTGGAATTCAGTTTAGACATACCATCCAATAGAAGATATCTCCAAATTTTTGGGCATTTCTCAGAGGATAAGTAAATACTCTCAGTGTACTCACATCTACCATCACTAGAACACCCTATGGATGTGTATATGAAAAATGCTCAAATAGCCAAATCTATAAGAGTGTACATATTGAAAGAATCTCTCTAGTATCTCACTAGCTAACATAGCTCATGGTATATCTAGACTAACATGTTACGAACCCATGAGAAAATGGTCCTCTCATTCTCCATCCTTTGTATAAGATGGGTAAGAGGTGTAGAAAATATGGTACCCTTTGAGTTGGGTAACACAACCAAGGATACTATACCAAAAATCACTCTTTGTAGCAAAGGTATAGGGCCTAACAATATGGATGACAAAAGGACTTGATCTGATCGGGTTCATATCTAGGTCTGATAGTCTCACCTCAGATTGGAAGCTTCAAGATCCTATAGATATCCTCTAATGTCACTATAATATCTCCTAAAGGAATATGGAAGAAGCATGTATCCTCATCCCACCTCTCTATCAGAACTGATAGCATGGCTCGGTGTAGCTTGATCTGTGGTAGGCATGTTACCCAATATAGTCCTATGTCTCTTAGTAGTTGTATCTCATTGATGGGGAGCTTTTTAACTTAAGATATTTCTTTATCTTCCAAGGCTTCACCTTGCCCACTTAGTGTTACTACTCCTAACCCTGCCTAGAGGATCTCTTCTCAATCCCCTTTCACCAAGAAATACTCCCAGAAAATCAAGTTTCAATCCCATACCTCCATTTCACCAACTATGCAATTTTGTCTTGGAATGCAAAAACTTCACCATGCACACCTAAGAAGCCAAAATCAAGGTTGAATCATCATTATGAGGTTTTTAACCCATTTCCCACCATTTTTCATCATTCTTTCAAGTTTCACACTCATACATCTCCACATTGCCTAGTTAGCCCTTGTAGCCCTAAGAGCCCCTATTAGCCCTTCTAGAAACAAGGAATGTGCAATAAATAATTAAAAAAATTAACAAATAACCTTGGTGTTTTTATGGTTTTGGTCCCTATGACCTAAACTTTAGGCCCCTAGGTTGATTGTACAATATGACTTCAAAAAACCCTCATTTTAGGGGTTTCAAAGGCAATGAACATGATTCCTTCACCACTGGCTTCAAACTCCATTTCCAACCTCCTCCTTTGATTTATGAATCCTATATACTCTACTCCATTTACAAATCAAGATTAGCTTGTTCCAATCCATTTTTCCACTTAAAACTCCAATTCAAGTCTTCATTGCACCTTGCGAAGCTCACATTGCTTGCCTAGGACTCGCTTGAAAAATTAATTCCCTGACTTGCACAAACCCCAAAATAAATATTTAGACTATTTACATAGGTTATTTCTTGGTCTCCAAGAACCATGGTGTTTTGACCAAGGACACTCAAGCCACAACCATTTTCATACTAGTAATAAAAAACTAGATAACTAGAACACTAAAACTAATTAATTTTCTAAACACAAATGAAAGCTTGAAACCAAAATAACTATGCATAGACTTAGAACATGATCTCAAGAATCTATTCCATAAAAAATAGTTAGTTATCTATTCCAATTCCTCTATTCAATCCTCACAGACCATGTTCCAGTTCACAAAGTTTCTCCCTTACAGGTATTGTCCATACATCCAACTATCCAACCCCTAGAAATGAGTTGGAAAAGGTTTTTATACTCTTCATCCTCCATTATGGCCTTTAGTTCAAACCATAACTACCTAAGTAGTTTGTTCTTCCAAAACTACATTAAAAAATTATCAAGCAATTTTGCAAAAATTGCAAATTTATCAATGCAACTTTTTGACAACTTTTTGCAATTTTGCACATTGGCTTTTCAAACTTGGCTAGTATGTTACCAAACCTCCTAAAATGACCTTAGGACACCTAAGGACCACCCTTACACACTTATTTCCCCCTTTTAAGTTATTTTTCCACATTTTTCCTCTTAGAGAAATTTTAAAACAATTTTACCTAATAGGACCTATTTGTTAAAAACTTGACTCACATTCCAAATACTATCTGATCATACCTCCTAATCACACCTTGGGAATTTATTCTTAGTCCTTATTCCCTAAATGGTTGGTTAGATCATCTAAAAACCAAAAATTTATTAGGTCTCCTTACTTTACCCTAGGTGCTCCTGCACCATTCTCCCCCTATGAGAAGAAAACTAAGGTACTACTAGAGATAAGAACTCCTTGTTGATTGCATGCTTCTTAAAGTCACTTTTAGAAATCCAAGTTGCTTTAGCCTTAGTTAAATACACTCATTTCACTAGATGCTCCTTGTATAATTTTTTTCTTATACTCTTCTTCACCCTAGAATCCAAAATCTTCTCTACCTGTGGTTGTGCCTTTTCAGGTATCTATAGGTCTAAGAAGCTTTCTTAAATCTTCCTCATAGTCTACTCCAAACACCTTAGGTCCCTTATAATTTATTAGTTCTTTAACATTAAATATTGGAGAGATAGCCATTTCCATGTGTAAGTCTACCTTGTAGGCATTGGGTCTGTACTTCACAAGTATCTTGCATGGCCCAATCCTCTTCATCTACCACTTGCTAGGGATTACCTTTTGTAATCCAGCCCTCTTTAGATAATCCATCACCAAGTCTCCCAATTAAAACTATAACTCTCTTCTCCCTCAACTTTCTTCTCCTTCAATTTTTGATTTGCCTCCATCAATTTTTGGTTCACTTGATCATGCACCTCCTTCATTCACTAAAAAAAAGCATCAATATGCCCACTAATTTTTTCATGTGAAGGTAGGTCCATTAGCTCCATTATGCCTCTTGGGTGAGTTTCATATACTATTTGAAAATGACTTAACCTTATTTTCCTATTCTTTCTATCATTTTGTGCAAATTCAACTTGGGAATGACTTGCTCCCAACTTTTCCCATACTCTTTAGCAAGACACCTTAATAGGTTTCCCAAGACCTTGTTGATCACCTCTATCTGAAAATTTCTATGGGGATGGTAGGTAGAACTATGTGCTATATTTTTTCCAAGCCTCTTCCATAGGATCTTCTAAAAATGCCCCATAAACTTTACATCCTTGTCAGCAACTATACTCCTTAGTAAGCCATGTATCCTAACCACCCTTTTAAAGAATAGGTTGGCAATATTACTTGCATCATGGGTTTTCTTATATGGTATGAAGTGGCTCATTTTACTAAACCTATCTACTACCACAAACATACTATCCATCCTTGTCCTAGTCCTTGGTAATGTGACTATGAAGTCCATGCTGATGCATTCCCAAGGCCTATTAGGAATGTGTAGAGGTTGGTAGAGCCCTGCATTTGAGGAAGTCCCCTTTGCCTTTTGACATATACCACACTGCTCCACATACCTCCTGACATATCTTTACATCTTTGGTCAGTAATAGAACCTCTCCACAAGGTCTAAAGTCTTATTACAAACAAAGTGCCCACTCATGGTCCTATTGTGCTTCTCTTTTATGGGGTTTTCCTTCATATATCCCCTTGGGATGCACAACTATTGACCTCTAAATAATAATCCATTTTGCAAGGTGTACTCAACAAACTCACTATGAAAATGACTAGCAAAGTCAGTACATACCTTGTAACCCTATAAAAAATTAGTGTCCTCCTCATATAGGTCTTTGAATCCATCCAAGCCAATGCTTTGCAACCTAACTTCTTGCATTTTCAACAACCTCCTACTCAAAGCATCTACCACTTTGTTGTTTGTTGCCTGTTGGTGCTTGATAATAAAAGTGTGGGACTGCAAAAACACCATCCGCTTAATGTGCTTCAAACTTAGCTTTTCCCATGAGTTGATAAACCTTAGGGCTGGTTTATCTATGAAGACCACAAAATCCTTAGGCAATAGATAATGCCTCCACTCCTTGATGGATTTTAAAGTGCATGAAGCTCTAGATCATATGTTGAATACCTTGTCTTAGATTCATTAAGCCTCTTATTGAAAAATACTATTGGTCTTCCCTCTTGGCTCAAAACTACCCCAACTGCTATGTTGCTAGCATCACACTCCACCACAAATGACTTCTCAAAACTAGGCAAAACCAAAATTGGTTGTATTGCCACTTATTTCTTTAACCTCTCAAAAATTACATCTACTACCTTGGTCTATGTGAACATGATCTTCATGCATCCTTTGATGGTGTCATTCATAGGTTGACAAATTTCACTAAACTTCCCACAAAATTTCTATAGAATTATGCCAAGCCATGAAAGCTTCTAACCTTAGTAGAAGATCTAGGGCTAGGCCAACTCAATATTGCTTCCACCTTGTCCTTTTCCATTTTCAATTTCCCTTGGGATGCTAAAAACCCCAAATTCACTAGCTCCTCCTTCATGAACTCATTCTTCTCTAGATTTACTATCAACTTTTCCTCTTGGAGCTTCCTCAACACCAATTCTAGATGCTTCATATGCTCCTCCTTTTTCTTTCTAAAGATGAGGAAGTCATTTAAGTATACAACAAAAAAATCTCCTATGTAGTCTTTCAAAACCTCATTCATAACTCTCATGAAGGTACTTGGTGCATTGGTAAGGCCAAATGGCATTACCAACCACTCATAGAGACCCTCAGAAGTCTTAAATGTAGTCTTCCATTCATCCCCTTATTTCATCCTAATATGATAATATCCACTTTTAAGATCAATTTTGGAAAAGTACCTAGCTTCACCTAGACAATCCATCAAATCCTCTATCCTAGGAATGGGAAATTTGTACCTAATTGTGATCCTATTAATTTCTATAGAATCAATGCATATTCTCCAGTTGCCTCCCTTTTTGTGTGCTAGGACAATTGGTACAACACATAGACTAATGCTCTTCCTAATTAAAATTTGATCAAGTAAATCTTGAACTTGCCTTGCAATCTCCTTGTTCTTCTCTGGAGTCATCTTGTATGAAGCTTTGTTTGGTAGTGATGCTCTTGGTATGAAGTCAATTTGATGACTTGGTGATGCTCTATCATAAATGATATCTTTGAATTGATCCAATATATGTTGTACCTTTATAGGGATAGGTTCTTGTGAAGATGGCTTCTCCTCCTTGGGCTTCACCATGATAGAATATCCTACTCCCTCACCTTCCTTCAATTCTTTGAGGAACTCTTTCCCAATCATTAACAAATTCTTAGCAGTTTCCTTTTCCATCTTATCTTCATCCACTATGGACTGTATCCTGTATGTGACTCCATCCGTCTTGAAATAATATTTATTATCCTTCCCATTATGTATTGCCTCCCTATCATACTGCCAAGGCCTTCCCAACACTAGATGGAAATCATCCATGGGAAGCACATTACATAGAATCTTATCCTGATATTTTTCACTAATGATGTCTACACAAACTTTTTTATTCACTAGGATGTTCTGCCTTTGCTCAACCAAGTCATTTTATAAGGACATACATGTGGTATCTTTGTCAAACAAAGTTTTTGTACTACCTCCTCTAACATGACATTATCAATAGACCCTGATTCTATGATTACTTTTCATACCTTGCCTGGTATTTTTCAAGTAGTCCTAAATAATTCTCTTCTCTTCTTGGGTTCCTCTTTTACTAGTTCCTTCACTAGAACTCTCCTCATCCTGAGGTTCTCTCCCTTCTCTACATCAAGATCTACTCACCTTCTTTCTGATGATCCTCTTGTTGAATGTAGGCTATTTTATTTTCTTCATAAGATGAGGATTCCTTCTCTGGACATCTATAGGAAGGGTGTCCCAACTTGCCACAATTATAGCACTTCATATTGTTGAAGTTTGATCCCCTAATATTTTTATCATATTTTCTTCTACCACCATTATTGGATCCTCTACCTCTACCAGAGCCTCCCCTCTGACTAGTCTCACTAGCCTACTCACTTCACTTAGAATCTCCATAGCCTCTCCACCCATTAGTCCTTCCACTAGAGCCTTATCTTGAGCTACCTCTGAAGTCTTTACCTCTACCCCTATTCTTGGAACTTGAGTCCCCTTTCTTCCTCAGTTTATCTTCAACTTTTCTAGCCATTTGAAAAAAACTTTTCAATGTGGTGAGAATAAAAAAACTCAACTCATCTTGGATAGACCACTTAAGGCCATTTAAGTATCTAGCCACCTTGATGCTCTCTTCCTCTTGTACCCTTGATCTCAGGGCTAATTTTTAAAACTCTTCAGTATAGGTAGCCACATCAAGATCCTTCTACTTGAGATTCTACCTCTACTTGTGAATTTTAATTTCATAGTCCTTTGACAAATAGGTCCCTTTTATCTTTGACACCATAGCCTTATAGTTAGCTAGAGGTTTCTTCCCTTCACTCTCTCTTTCTTCTTGCATGAGCTTCCACCATGTCAATGCTTGACCTTTGAATCTAGATTTTGCAAATCTCACCTTTTGAGCTTGTATTGTCCCTTCGCATTCAAAGTAGTTCTCAATGCTCTCAAGCCATTCTAGGACCACCTCTAGATCCATATTTCCATAGAAAAGTGAGACATTTTCTAGGCTCTTTCCTCCAAAATCCTTAAGGGCTTTGAGGAATGGTTCTTGTTCACCAAGTGGAGGATCTAGTTCAGGTATCTTGTTCTCCAAACTCACCTTCTATTTATTGTTGCCAATGTCTCCATCTTCCTTAGATTTTTCTCCATCTTACATCTCCTTTATATTATATTTTATATCTTCTAGAGCCTCATCAAAAAGCCTTGTTTTATCTTCCATGAGATTATTTTTCTCATCTACCTCCTTTTCCAACTCTGCTTTGGTAACCATCTTTGAAGATCCACTTGATTAAGTGGAATACAATATACCACTAGAAGCCTTAGTCTTATGGATTTGATACCACTTTGATGGGGAGCTTCTTTACTTAAGATATTTCTTTCTCTTCCCATGCTACAACTAGCCCACTTAGGTTTAGTCCTCCTAACCCTAACTAGAAGATCCCTTCTCAATCCCCTTTCACCAAGAAACTCTCCCAACAAATCAAGTTTCAATGCTATACCTCCATTTCACCAACTATGCTCTTTTTTCCTAGAATAGAAAAACTTGACCATGCGCACCTAAGAGGCCAAAATCAAGTTTGAACCATTATTCTAAGGTTTTTAACCCATTTCCCACCATTTTGCACCATTATTTCAATTTTCACATTCATACATCTCCAAATTACCTAGTTAGCCCTTGTAGCCCTAAGAGCCCCTATTTGCCCTCCTAGAAACAAGGAATGTGTAATAACTCATAAAAACACTGAACAAGTCCCCTTGGTCTATTTAGAAATTTTTTTCCTTATGACGAATACTTTCTAGGTCTTAGGCCCCTGGGTTGATAGTATAGTACAACTTTAGAAAACTCTCATTTTAGGGGTTTCAAAGGAAATGAACATGATTCCTTCACCATTAGATTCAAACTCCATTTCTAACCACCTCCTTTGAGTTATTAATCCTACATAATCTACTCCATTTCAAAATCTATATTAGCTCAAACCAATCCAATGTTCCACTTAAAACTCTAATTTAATCCTTCATTATACCTTGCCAAGCTCACATTGCTTGGCTAGGGCTCGCTTGAAAAATTAGCTCCCTAATTTGCACAGACCCCAAAATCAATATGCACACTATTTACATAGGTTAGTTCTTATTCTCCAAGAGCCATGAGGTTTTGACTAAGGACACTCAAGCCATAGCCATTTTCATATTGACAATACAAAACTGGACAATAGGAACACTAAAACTAATTAAATTTCTAAACCTTAACAAATGAAAGATAGAAATAAAAATAACTATGCATAGATTCAAAACATGATCTCAAGACTCTATTCCACCAAAAAAAGTCAATTATTCAATCCAATTCCTCTATTCAATCCTCACAAACCACATTCCAGTTCACAAAGTTGTCCCTTATAGGTATTGTCTATACATGCAACTATCCAAACCCTAAAAATGAGTTAGAAAAGGTTTAAATAGTCTTCATCCTCCATTTTGGCCTTTAGTTCAAACCATAAATACCTAAGTAGTTCATTCTTCCAAATCTGCATAAAAAAGTTGTTAAGCAATTTTGCAAAAATTGTAGAGTTGTCAATGCAACTTTTTGACAACTTTTGCAATTTTGCACATTGGCTCTTCAAACTTGACCAGTATGTTACCAAACCTCCTAAAATGGCCTTAAGACATCTAAGGTCCACCCTCACACACTTCTTTCCCTCTTTTAAGGAATTTTTCCACTTTTTTTCTCTTAGAGCAATTTCAAAGAAATTTTACCTAATATGGCCTGTTTGTCAAAAACTTGACTCACATTCCAAATCCTATCTAATCATACCTCCCAATCACACCAAAATTTATTCTTAGTGCTTATTCCCTCAATGGTTGGTTAGGCCATCCACAAACCAAAAGTGTATTAAGTCTCCTTACTTACCCCTAGGTGCTCCTACACCACTCATCCTCATTGAGCTCAGATAGTCTCTCTCTGATGGTCACTAGCAACTCTCCAAAAGGGTGCTTTCAGAGATGAACATTATCCTATAAGAACAAACAAACATCATATCAGAATTCTACATCATTAAATCTACAAGTACAACTTGACTAGGTCAAGATCCACCTTAGCTAGGTTAGGGTTGACCTTCCTAGGTCAAGGTCAACCTCCTTGGGTCAGGGTCAACCTTTTGGGTTCAAGGTTAACCTCATCCTAGAATAGGTGGAGACCTTCTAGTCAAGGTCAACATAGGTTAGTTTCAACCTTTAAAGGTTAGGGTCAACCTTGCCTACAAAAATCAAGAATTGGGAAAATACAAGAACAAACTGTTAGAATCTAATAAGATTAATAACCCAGAAAACTAGTGCAAAGAGTAAATATCTAAACTATGAATGCAAATGATACAAAATCAAAATAGCATCATAAAGTTAGTCTCCAAGAGAGTAATGCAAATGCTAGAAGAAAAATAGCATTAAGAGGACGCAAAAACAAGAGATGCAAATACAAGCCAAGTAGCATGCTTATATAGGCTAGGAAGAGGGAGGAGGTGGCAACACCAACCAATGAGGAGCAACCATCTATTGAACTAAAGATAGCAAAGTATCTTCCCAAGATAGCTAATGGATGCTCATATGTAGGAAGGTGACACCTCACAACCATTCACCTAATAAGACATGCTTTATTAACCTAAGTGAGATTATTAAAAGTGTAGGAAAAAACTAGCAAAATAGGAAAAATAAAAAACTACACTAACACCCCTCCATAAGAAAAGCTTAGGTGGATGCTAACCTAGCAAAGCTATGAGAGCAGGAAAATGGGTCCTGACAACAAGGCCTGATCAGGTACCCAATACAAGAAAAAGAACTAGATGAAGGAAACTAAGCCTCCAATCTAGGAAATGTCCCAAAGAGAGGAACAAAAAAGAGCATGAAGCATCTCCGAAGCATGAAGCTACAAACACTATCAAAAGAAACTGCTAGAACCCCCACTGAAATAGTGCATGACTAGGTAGAGAAGACAAAGTCTGAAGAGCTGATCAATCGAAGAGGTGACCTCCAAAGGTAGGAATGAATGAGTGTCTATATAGTAGATGAACCATCTCACCGAAATGCATAAGTGCCTAGCCACTGCATCCACCTAGTACATAGGAACAAAAATTGAATATGTAGATCACTCAACTGAACCAAAGAAGCAATAGAGCCAACATGTGAACCCCCCCATAATGCTGAACAGGGAGAGGGGTGACAAGAACACTGAAATGCAATGCCAAAAACATCTGCAAGAAGAAGAATCAAGAACACCAATAGTGCAATAGAAGTACAAGCATAGGGTAAAGGGTGGTGTCATCGACACACTGCATGGGTTAATGTTGTGGAAGAAAAATGCATCGAAAAGCTGGTTCTGAGACGGAGATGATGGTACAAGTTTTTTTTATTTTTGCTATAGTCTAGTTGCCTATTTTGGCAGTCAAAGCCAGATGTTCTATTTTTCCTTTCGGAAGCCATATCTCGCTCATTCAGACTCTTTATTGGGCTCGCTAGATATCGTTGGAAAGTTGGTTCTATGAGTTATTTAGTTGCAGAGGTCTTTTATCCAGATTCTGCTCTAGGTTCTTTCTCCTTCAAGTTTTGCACTTTCGCACTCTAGCGAATTACTTGGATTCTACTAGTCCTGGAATCTCTTCTTTTTTTCTTTTGGCTCACTCTTCTTTCTGACTTCTGAGCATTGTATGCTTCTATTCTGTTGCATTCCTTTTTCTATAAACGCACTGAGATAAAGTGCCTACTTTTGCATATCTGGGATCTTGTACACCTTGTGTTTTTTTGTACTCACACTCAGTTATAAAGTGCCATGGGGGGTCATGATGTTTTTCCATTTTGTGCTCATCCACCTTTTTCAAGTGAATTTTTCTTCCACGACATTAGCCCATGTAGTGTGTCGGTGACACCACCCTTTATCCTATGCTTGTACTTCTATTGCACTGTTGGTGTTCCTGATTCTTCTTCTTACAGATGTTTTTGGCATTGCATTTCAGTGTTCTTGTCACCCCTCTCCCTGTTCAACATTATGAGGGGGTTCACCTGTTGGCTCTATTGCTTCTTTGGTTCGGTTGAGTGTCTATATAGTAGATGAACCATCTCATCGAAATGCATAGGTGCCTAGCCACTGTATCCACCTAGTACATAGGAACAAAAACTAAATATGTAGATCACTCAACCAAACCAAAGAAGCAATAGAGCCAACAGGTGAACCCCCCCATAATGCTGAATACAGAGAGGGGTGACAGGAACACTGAAATGCAATGCCAAAAACATCTACAAGAAGAAGAATCAGGAACACCAACAGTGCAATAGAAGTACAAGCATAGGATAAAGGGTGGTGTCACCAACACACTGCATGGGCTAATGTCGTGGAAGAAAAATTCACTTGACAAAGGTGGATGAGCACAAAATGGCAAAACATCATGACCCCCCATGGCACTTTATAACTGAGTGCAAGTATAAACAAACACAAGGTGTACAAGATACCAGATATGTAAAAGCAGGCACTTTATCTCAGTGCGTTTACAGAAAAAGGAATGCAATAAAATAGAAGCATACAATGCTCAGAAGTCAGAAAGAAGAGTGAGCCAAAAGAACAGAAGAAGAGATTCTAGGACCTGTAGAATCCAAGTAATTCGCCAGAGTGTGAAAGTGCAAAACTCAAAGGAGAAAGAACCTGGAGCAGAATCTAGATAAAAGACCTCTACAACTAAATAAATCATAGAACCAGCTTTCCAATGATATCTGGCGAGCCCAGAAAAGAGTCCGAATGAGTGAGATATGGCGCCCGAAAGGAAAAATAGAACATCTGGCTTTGACTACCAAAATAGGCAACTAGACTATAGAAAAAATCAAAAAGACCTATACCATCATCTCCATCTCAGAACTAGCTTTTCGATGCATTTTTTGGATCAAAAAAATACGTTTGTATGCTCAAGTTACGGAAGAAAAACTGATAGGGCGTCCTCATGAAGAGCATATGCTAAAAGTGAAACTTGGGCACAATAATCAAGGAAACAAATAGCACCACTGTGATCAACTCAAAAAGTCATGCACTTTCAAAAAAAGAATCGCCTCGATACGAGGTCGAATGAGAAAGTTATGATCCTTCGAAGTTTCTAAAACGAGAACTGTGCACAGTCACGGCTGAGAATCTACAATTTTTGAAGAATTCATGCATGAAAATAAAAAAAAAACTCCACTAATGGATAGAGCACAAAAAAATAGCCAAGTTCATAACAAGAATCATCAAAATCAAAGTCTGTATGAGCAAGAATGAGACATTTGAAAACTGCGTTCAAATCTGCAACTGCCAACAGAGAGCGGTATGGCTGTAGCTTTGCATGCTCGATTCTGCAAAATATATAGCTTGCATGCAAAATCTAAAAGATACCTAGATGGTTTTTTGGGGCTGCAAACAAAATCCAGCAAGCATTTTTCTTGCTGATGTACAGAAGATGTTGTTGTAGTGTAAATCAAACACTTTTAACAGTAAAAAATGGCTCCAAAAATCAATAAACGACCCCAGCAACTAGAATATGACATGCAAATGCTGGATCAAATTTCTAAGTCCATCAATGGCATGCTAGAACTTGCAAAACTGATTGAAAACTCAAAATATGCAAGTTGGTTGTCAGATTTGAGATTGAAACCCCAGAGAAAAATTGTTTTTGTCAAAACTTTTCTGATTCTCAGGATCATCCAAAGATGCAAGAGAAGAGCATACTTCATTTTTCAAAAAAACTACAATAAAGTTTATTTGCCCCCCCCCGAATCTCTCAAATAAGGAAACTAAAATCTACTCTTGCACATAGAAAAGCTCTGATACCATGTTAGAATCTGATAAGATTAATAACCTAGAAAACTAGTGCAAAGAGTAAATATCTAAACTATGAATGCAAATGATACAAAATCAAAATAGCATCATAGAGTTAGTCTCCAAGAGAGTAATGCAAATGCTGGAAGCAAAATAGCATTAAGAGGATGCAAAAACAAGAGATGCAAATACAAGCCAGGTAGCATGCTTATATAGGCTAGGAAGAGGGAGGAGGTGGCAACACCAACGAATGAGGAGCAACCATCTATCGGACTAAAGATAGAAAAGTATCTTCCCAAGATAGCTAATGGATGCTCATATGTAGGAAGGTTACACCTCACAACCATTCACCTAATAAGACATGCTTTATTAACCTAAGCGAGATTATTAAAAGTGTAGGAAAAAACTAGCGAAATAGGAAAAATAAAAAGCTACACTAACACAAACAACAACAAACTCACAATAGGAAGTGACCATCCAGTAGCTAAGCACTGTCTTAGAAGCTCCATATGTTGGAATTCCTTCCAATAACTAGCGGGGAGGGGGGTGAATTAGTTATCCAAGGTCCAAATGTATAATTAAAACTTTTCACAACTTAATGAACCCATATCCATAAAACATTTTCATCATGCATGCATCCATCAGATTATGCAATCACTTAAACTTGTAGGTTACTACCAAATAAATTTGTAGAAATATAAACTTGAAACATAATGGATTCAACAACACATTTGACACAATGATTTCATGTTGAAACCCAATTTGGAAAAAACCATCAGTAACATGCTACCCATTATCACTCTTCTAAAGTGATCCCCTATAAAAGGCGAACCTTGTACAATACATACTCTTAAATGTGACCTAGTTAAAGAATTTCAATCACTCTATTAGGAGTGAGCCTTGTTGGAGGACTTTAGATCATTCACTTGGAATGTCACCTAGTTAAAGGATTTACAAGGGACTATTAGATCAACCTTAATCCAAAGGATTTATGCTAGAATGATGCAATGATTAGAGAGTAATAGCAAGATTTGATCTGATAACAACTTAAAACTCACTTGTAGATTATAGATCTTTGTTTTAGTCCTCCATTCTACTTGGATTTCACACTCTTCAGCTTTGATAGCTTTTTCACCCTTAAAGCATCCATACCCTTAAACCTTCTTGCTTTGTTTTCCAATGCAATCTCTTCTTTTAGGTCACTAAATAAAGAAAATACCCTAGACTCCTTGTCTTCCTTAGGTTCTCACACATCAACTCATACTTCTGACAATCCATCTCTATAAATAGAGAATTAAGATATTTTTTTGTTTCAACCTCCATCGTCCATTTTAGGGTTAGGTTAGATTAGATAGGATTCAATGAATCTACCCCTAATTTCCTTCTATTCCCTTCTAGAAACTTCTTTTTCAATCCTCCTTGAATTCACCTTAAAATAGTTCATCTTGAATTCTATGCTACCAGCTCATCAATCTTATCTTCCACATGGTTCAAACAATCCAAGAAAATGAACTTGTCAGCTCAAATTCATTGAATCCTCAATCTTTCTTATAATGCTAACACTTGGCATTAACTAGATTTTGATGCTTGACATATACTACGTTTCTCAGCATCCATTGTCAAAACACTCAGTATGAACTAAAGTTTACTAGTGCTCAACATCAACTAAACTTTACTCGGCTTACACTATTTTACTGAACTTACACCTGAAACTGGCTTTGCTCAGCTCCAACTAATTTTTTGGTCAGCTTGCACTAACTTTGTTCAACACCTACTATCTAGTCAATCAAGCTTGGCATAAAAACTTTGTTTAACTTGTTCTTCTAAACTTAGTCAGTGCAACCAATCTTTGCAAGCTTAAGTAGATTATCAATGCACTATAACATCACTGTCTTAACTAATCCATGTACTCTTTTTCATATCATAACTCAACCTTTCCTCTAGGTTCTATTGTTACCTCATTTGATCAAATCCTCTTTATCAATCAAATAAATGATAGTACTTAAATCCTATAAGCAATTTTCTTACCAACAAGTAGCAGGTTTGACAACAATGACAAAACAATGATTGAAACACATTTATCATACTTGTATCAATTCATTTTCAACACCATGTGTGTCACTCAAAGTTCTTCTCTTCTCGACATCTTTCTTCCTCTTTTCAAATCTGAAAATGGTAAGAATGAGTAAGTGTGACTTCCTTTTACTTATTTATAGTTAAAATTAATGTTTCTTTTAGGGTTTACTCATAGTAAACTCAGATCCCCCTTTTTATACATTTAGATAGACATCCACTCTTTTCATCATAACTTGAGTTCAATAACTCTATTTTCAATGTTGTTTATGGCATTGGATAATGATTCTAATTAGTTTGAGAGAGAGAGAGAGAGAGAGAGAGAGAGAGAGAGAGAGAGAGAGAGAGAGAGAGAGAGAGAGAGAGAGAGAGAGAGATTAGGGGATACGATATAGAGAGATATGATAGAAAGAGTGAGAGATAGAGATGGAGAGAATGAAAGAGTGACAAACAGATAGGAGAAAGAGAGAGAGACATTAGGGTATATGATAGAAATTGTGTGTGTGTGTGTGTGTGTGTGTGTGTGCGTGTGTGTGTGTGTGTGTGTGTGTGAGAGAGAGAGAGAGAGAGAGAGAGAGAGAGAGAGAGAGAGAGAGAGAGTAGGAAAAAGAGAGAATGAGTGAGAGACAACGGGATAGGAAAGAGAGAGAGAGAGAGAGAGAGAGAGAGAGAGAGAGAGAGAGAGAGAGAGAGAGAGAGAGATTGGGGGATATGATAGAAATACAGAGAGAGATTAGGGATAAGATAGAGAGAGGGGGGGATACAAGAAAGAGAGGGAGGGTATAGGACAAAGAGAGAATGAGAGAGAGCTCAAGAGAGGATATTGTTGGTGCAATTAAATATTCACTAATTATACTTACTTAAGCTTACTTAGGATAATGCATTGAATTATAGTTTGTGATTGAGACATTTTGAAGTTTGCACCTTAATTAAACACATGGTGTAGGATAATTCCACTCTAGGTGGTCATAGTTATTATCTCATTCCACCTTTAATGTACTTATCACATTATCATCCTCATCATCACACATACTTCATTGCATAATTAAGGATGATCCACCTTTTGTAGACATGTGATTCCACCTTGTGTAGGTGATAACTTATCTTCTCCTTATCATTTTCTCTTTTCACTCTCTTATATAAGGAGGCCTATTATGTATATTTCAAATCAATCCATTAGATGTCAGTCAAGTCCATTATCAATAATAGCATTATTTCATCTTCATGCAGTTGTCTTGTCATTCTCTTGTAGAAGCTGTCTTGATCTTTCATTTGATGATGGGGGTGTTGTACAGTCACCTAAAACTTTAACATGGTACCAAAGTTCTCATTTTGTGTGAAGACCTCTTCTCAAGAATTGCAATCTTGGCTTGAATTATTGTTGGTGCAACATTGACAATTTGGACATCATAATTTGGAGGAGATTTTGAGAGTCCTATTTTGTGACCTTCTATTGTAGGAAAAAATTGGAGCTTGTTGGTACAAATTAGAGGTTGGCATCATATAGAGGAGGTCCAAAAAGCCCTAAATTGAATTTTGTTTCATCCAAATTGGACATCTGAGGCCAAATCTAGAGCCATTTGATTTTTGAAGGTGTGACATTGACGATTTAGAAAAAATAATTTTAGAGGTGATTTTCAAACAGCGATATCTCCCTCATACAAACTCCTTTTTCCAAGCCTTTTTTTTTTTTTTGTTTTGGGGTAGAATTTCACAATAGACACATTTGTGTAGGTGATTTTGGATCTTTATCTCTAATTTTTCCCCAAAATTGCAAATCCTATTTTTTGCAACTTTCAAGGTTCTATTTGAACATATTCAATAATATTTTTAGGTACAATTTTTTTTTGAAAGTGCATGATTTTTCCTCTAGTTTCCGAATCTATAATCAGATTTCAATGATTTGGGGTGGTCATATCATTTTTAAAAATAAGTCTTTTTTGGCTATATTTGCACTTGGTGAATACTTGGAATTCAATTTTCTTAACTGAGTCAATAATTTGAAGGAGTTATCAACTTATTTCAGTCATCATTTTATTTCATTATGGATTTTTCAAAAGTTCCATTAGTCACTCCATATAACTATCGTGAATGGAAGAAAGTAATTTCTAATCAGTTGATGAGTATTGGATTGCTTAGAATGATTCTTGGATAGGATCTAGAACCATCTGCAGGTGTTGCAAAAAGAAGGAAATGGTTTGATCAAAGGGATAAAGCACTTGGATCTCTTAGATCTACCATCTCCAATGATTTTCTATATCATATTGCATCCTACACACATCCTCATGATGCCTAGACAACATTAGAAGGAATCTTTGGTAAACCTAAAAGAATAAGAAAATTCAAATTGGAGAATGAGCTTATAGGTCTAAGTCCATGTGATTTTGACAATATTCATGAATTTTTCTCTAAGTTCAATTTCATTAGATTGGAGCTTTATAATTGTGGCATTACTAAAGATGATAAGCAATTAATATTATCTATTCTTTCCAAGCTAGGTCTTGAATATTCAATATTTGTTTCCACATTCTATTCTACTATGGATTCTCTTGGTAGTACATAAAAAATGCCTTCTCTTGATAAATTTGCAGATTAGCTCACAAGGGAACAAGCAAAGTTAGCACACATGGGTCAATTGAAGCCTTTAAAGCATCAATCATTGGTTTCAAATGACTCCTCTCCAAAGGCTCCCAAAGGAAAGTGAAACAAACAACACAAGGATCCTAAGTAACATGAAAAAGGTGATGAATCTCCTTTACAACATAATATTGAATCCAAGTCCTCTTGAAGAGAGGAATCATCTAGAAGAAAGAGAGATAAATGTTCTTATTGCAAAAATTTAGGACATAATGAGCATAAATGTTTCCATAAGAAGATTGATGAGCTTACTCACACTCTTCAAAAGAACAAAATCCAATTTCCCGCATCAGTGTCTTCTCCTTCTTCTCAATATCAGGAAACTGCTACATCTACATCATCATCTAGAAGCAAAGGACAAGCACACATTGCTTCCACACATCCTTAATGAGGTAAATGATTTCTTGATTTAGGTGCATCACATCATATGGCATCTTTTATGGATATGTTTTTTTCTATTGAGCCTTGTAATTCTCCACCTATATTGGTGGGTAATAATACATACACCAAGGTTTGTGGGAAAGGTTATATTCCTATGGGACAGGGTACATTTAATGATGTTCTTTATGTACCATCCTTGACCACTAATATCCTTTCCATTTACCAAATTACTCATGGGGCACAAGGTAAAAATTTTGAGTTCACTCCTAATTATGTCTATATTAGGGACATGGAGACTAGAGATGCCATAGCTATGGGAGTTTTTAATCATACATCATGCTTGTATTCTTTTGCATATTTTGTTGATAATGATGATGATATTCATGATGTACCTAACCCTTTTTCAAGGGTGAATAATTCATGTGAGGAGAAAATTGGACATTTGAATCATTTTGTTCTTGAGATAAGTGTTGAACTTCCTACTCTGCCACATCTTGCTTCTTTAGACATGAGTTCTACTATTAGGTAGGATGATCTTTATGCTTTAGATCTTGCAGTGTGGGATAAATTCCTGGATGCTCTTTCATATGAGTCTCATAATGTAGATTTGGTTAATACATCTGAGGAGGTTTCTCTTCGAGATACTTCTTCACCGTCTTTGGAGATTAGATTTCCCAACTCTTTATGTTCTCTTGATTTTTCACATCTCATAGGTCAGCTTGATGGTGTGATAGAATCTTTGAGCTTAGAGACACCTATTCAGTCTTCAGAGATGCATACATGGAGACCTTCTTCCTCCTTCCTTACTTTTTACATGGAGTGGCTTCTTCATCATTTCATGTATTTATCTATTCCTAAGGGAGACATATTTCTTGTAGGAATTGGATTATATTTTTCTTGTAGGTACTCTTCATCTACATTGGAGCTTCTTCATTATGGGGGGGATATTATGTCTCCTTATTTCCTTCCTATGGGGGGATCATTATTTGTATATACATGATGTATGTAATTTTTGGGGGGTCTTGAGTACTCCATCCATCCATGCATCTTGTTTTCATCTCTTTTTGGAGGAGGGTTTTTCCCATGAGGTTATCTCTCTTTCTCCACTTTATGAGAGATTACATTTCATGTATTGTTTTGCATATTGTACATGGGTGCCTAAAATGGCCTTCTAGTTGGGACCCATCTTGCATTGTGAGTTTAAGTTCATTCACCTAAGTTGCAGTTAAGGGGGGGTGTTGGTGTAATTAAATATTCACTAATTACATGTACTTAAGCTTACTTAGGACAATGCATTGTATAGTATTTTGTGATTGATACACTTAGGAGTTTTCAACTCAATTAAACACATGGTGTAGGAAAATTACACTCTAGGTGGTCATAGTTGTTATCTCATTCCACCTTTAGTGTAATTATCACATTATCATCCTCATCATTGCACATACTTCATTGCATAATGGAGGATGATCCACCTTTTGTGGACATGTAATTCTACCTTGTGTAGGTGATAGCTTATCTTCTCCTTATCATTGTCTCTTATCACCTCTCCTACATAAGGAGGCCTATTATGTACATTTCAAATCAATCCATTGGATGTTAATAAAGTCTATTATCAATAATATAATTATTTCATCTTCATGAAATTGTCTTGCAAATCTCTTGTGGAAGTTATCTTGGTCTTTCATTTGATCTTGTGAGTTTTCTAGAGTCACATAAAACTCTAATAAATATGATAGAAAGAGTGAAAGAGAGAGGGGTATAGGATAAAGAGAGAGGAGGATGTGAGAGAGAGAGGGATATGATAGAAAGAATGAGAGAGAAGGGGATAGGAGAAAGAGAGAAAGGGGATATGAGAGAGAGAGATAAGTGGATATGATAGAATTTTTTTGTTTTTTTGTGTGTGTGTGTGTGTGTGTGTGTGTGTGTGTGTGTGTGTGTGTGTGTGTGTGTGTGCGTGCATGCGTGCGTGCATGAGAGAGAGAGAGAGAGAGAGAGAGAGAGAGAGAGAGAGAGAGAGAGAGAGAGAGAGAGAGAGAGATTAGGGGATATGACAGAAAGAGTGAGAGAGAGAGATGGAGATAATGAGAGAGAAGAGGATAGAAGAAAGAGAGGGAGGGGATAGGAAAAAGATAGAATGAGTGAGTGTGTGTGTGTGTGAGTGAGAGAGAGAGAGAGAGAGAGAGAGAGAGAGAGAGAGAGAGAGAGAGAGAGAGAGAGAGAGATTAGGGGATATGACAGAAAGAGTGAGAGAGAGAGATGGAGATAATGAGAGAGAAGAGGATAGAATTAGAGGATGGGATAGAGAGAGATATTATGGGATAAGAAAGAGAGATTATGGGAGATTAGGGGATATGATAGAAAGAGTGAGAGAGATATGGAGAGAATAAGTGAGAGAGAAGGGGATAGAAGACAGAGAGAGAGGGGATATGAGTGTGTGTGTCTATGAGAGAGAGAGAGAGGGGGGGAAGAGAGATTTGGGAAAATGATAGAAAGAGTGAGAGAGAGAAAAGAGGATAGGAGAAAGAGGGAGGGGGGATAGGAGAGAGATAGAGGAAGGAGAGAGATATCAAGGGATATGATATAAAGAGTGAGAGAGAGAAAGGGATAGGAGAAAAAGAAAAAAGGATAGGATAAAGAGAAAAAATGAGAGAGAGGGAGTGAGAGAGAGTGAGAGGATGGGATGGAGGCAAGGATTGGGGGATACAATAGACACTTGTTTAGCATAATACATAACCCCCCCCCCCCCCCCTCTCTCTCTCTCACTCCCTCCCTCAACCTAACCTTGTGAAGTAGTAATACAAAACCTGGTCGAGTTCTGAATGAAATTTTTTTATTTTCATAACTCAATCAGGTTATTTGAGTCCAAAAAAATCAATTAGGTTATGGCTTGGTGATAGCCTAGTAAAATGACCCAAAGGCTTGAGAAACTATTTTCTCTCCATTTTTTTTTCATCTTCTAAGATGAATTATCATCTTTGTTTTCATTAGGTATGCTAATGGTGAAGTTAGTATCTCTAAAATCACTACCATAATCTTACACGTCTTCTTATCTTTCTAACCATAAATTTTTTTCTTTTTTCGACAACATTAACATTGTAAACTTTAATTACTTTTACCAATGCCTTGACATTCCTCACAAACATATGTCTACCATTTTTTAAATAAATTTTGATATACTTAACCAAATCAAAATAAATTACATATTAGTGTTCTACACTTTATATATATATATATATATATATATATATATATATATATATATATATATATATAACAGTTTCAATTTTCAATTATTTTGATGCAAGTTATGCTCAACACATGAGTAGGTACCAAAATTTTAGGATGTAGTATATTCAATAATTCATAACAAAAAAAAATACTCATCATAAAATTACAAAACAATACACAACTTCTAGATATGACTCTTAACTATCATCCTACCAAAGGGATATGCAAAATATTAAATATAACCATGTCTTTTGTGTTAAACACAAAAGCAACTATTTTATGTTTTCTAAAAAAATTAGGAACTATTTTTCAAGTGCATAGCATTTGACCCACCTAACCTTATCCATATTGTAAAAAATCTAATAGTTTAGAAAGTATATTTAGAGTTCTATAATTTATATGTTTTACACATCTTTTCATTTTTAGTGGATGACCCTCAAATGTCTCAACCAAGTTTAGGTTTACCTAATTTTAGAAAAAAAATGTGTCCACTTATACTCCCCTTTTTGTACACCATCTCGGTGCACTCACCCAAGTATAATACATAATTAAATAATTTGAAGAGAAATTTCTTGAAATGAATAAGATGGATAGATACAATGAACCTGATGAACCTGATTGTAAACTCTAAGATCTATGGTGATCATGAAAAATGGAAAATCTAGATTTACCTTTTTTTTTATGAATAGTACTTTTCTATTAATAAATTCACAAAAAAGGGGTTGGGGGATACAAGAGTTCACACGGTCCTAGCCAGAATAAAAAACTATTCATAAAAAAAAATTATTAAGTGACCCCTCAAGCTGCCAAAGTAGTACTAGTTGAGAAGGGAGGTTCATCTCAATCATTAAAACCCTAGTCATCCTTAGGGTTAGTAGGTGGACTAGGAATAGTCCATCCATTAGTAGCATCATTAAGAACCTTGTCTTTATCTTTATCCTCTGTCTACAATGGAGAGATAACCAAGTTTAGGCAAAAAAGGCCATGTTTTGGAAGCAATAGGAGAAACACCAGGAGGGGGAACTGCCAAACCTAGGGACCAGCCAGAACCATGTTGAGGAGGAGAATCTAATTGGGGACACTACCAACCACCATTTCCCCCAATAGGAGAGTGGTGACATGGATCTTGGGAGTGCAACATTTGTGAGCGACGAGCAGAGGAGTTGTGCCCTCGACGGTGGCCCCTAGGTGAACTATGGTCACTAAGGCATCAAGAGGCACTCTAATGACTGTATAAGGTGCATTACACCAATGATTGAGTAGCTCCTAAAGGTGGGCCACCTCCAATGCCACTCTGTTAGCTTGGACTTGAATCTGCATCATGATATTATTACAAATGCATGTTTTAGTACACATAACAACATTGATATCAAGAAATATGTGAGTAAAAAGAACAAAATTCCTATCCTTCCATAAAGTAAAAAAAATATCCATCCTAAACGTATGCTAGATCTGGGTAAACTTCCAAGGAATCTAGGAGGAATCACCTACCACAACCATATGCCAAGAAAAGGGTTCAGGCCTAAAAGGCTTAAAGAAATCATGTATCTAGTGCTGGTAATTTTGAGCATGCCTAAAAAAATAAAAAATATATAGAAATGATTTTGGTTGCCCACAAAAAGGACACCGAGGATCAGGAACCCTTATATGTTTGAGCTACAGCCCAAGGGGAAGCCCTTGAAAAAGAAGGCACCAAGCAAAATGAGAAATCTTGGTCTTAGAGATAACACTCCAAACAGTATCAAAACACATGCTCCATTGATATAGAGAAGACTGCAAATGCCATTTTTGGTTGAGAGTAAAGATGATGAGAAACCCATTGATATCCTAAGCATGGCTTATAATTGGTGAAGGGTGTTGTACAATACCACTTCTAGTCCTTCCACCAAGGTTAAACATATTGAACTCCCACCTTATGAATTAAATGATCTAGAATTGCAGAGAGTGGAAGATCAAAAGTCTATCAATTTTGATGAGAAAGACAAAAATGGACTTGAATATCCTCCCAAGATTTGAGACTCTTCAAGACCTTAGAAAAGAGGTCTATAGGAGTGTTGATGTTACATTCAAAAAAATGCAGAGTACGAGCACCTTGGGTCTTGGCCAGAGGAATGCCTTGAATGGAAAATAATAGAGACCACCAAAGGTTCTACTAATTCAAAGAAAGCCCATCACAAAACCCATCACTAGCCAAATGAAGCCAAGGCTTGAAAACTTCCCAATCCTTCTATATGCTCTTGATAAAAAAAGAGCCCTGGATGTGAACATATTCTTGAATGACAAGAAGGCTTTGAAAGCCAATCCCCTTCTATGTAGGCCTATTGATAGGAAATCTAGAAGTGATGTAGTGCCAAACTAAGACTTTTCAAGCTTCATCACCAGTGATAGCATGAATAATCCACTTAGCACAAAGGGAAATCCCTTGATTTTGGGTGGAAAGAAGGCCAAGACCTCTAGATGCTTTAAGGAGACAAAAAAATCCTAGGCAACTTAGTGAAAGCCATGGTGATCAGAACCAGACACCCAAAGAAAGTCATAGAGTAAACATTCCAATTTAAGATAAGAGGCTTTTGAAGGATCCCAACATGAGGAGTAATAAAATGGGTAGCCACCATCACCTTTGAAAAAATCTAAAATTTCCCCACAAGAGAAAGGGGTGTCAAGCTTCTTTTCAATTTTCATGAGCCTAGCATTCTATAAGTCCATTAGTAAAGTTTGGAAAGTAAAGGGAATTCCCATAAAGTGGAAAATATCTCCTTGAGACACCCATTTCCACTCCAATTGAGCAAGCTAGGGTGGGGCTAGAAGAAAAGATTATCTATAACAGAGCATCTTGTGCCATTGAATAGCCAAACCAAAATCTTGACAAAAGGTGTCCAAGCATTGCAAGGCATTAGAAATGTTCTCCTCATCTTCCAAAAGAGTGAGAAACGAATCATCAACAAAATGCCCATTGACAAGCTGGGAAGAAGATTCAAGTAAGGAAATTCCATGAACCAAACTAGAGGAAATAAAGTGGGCTAATAATTAACCAAACCCTTTAGCAACAAGAACATACAAAGTCAGAGCCAGAGGGCAACCCTACCTGATGGATCTAAAGAGCCCAAAGGCTTTAAATTGAGAATTGGTAATGGTAATACAAGTAGAAGAATCTCCAAAGAGCATCTCCACAGACTGAAAAAAGTTAGGGCCGAACCCCAAAGCTTGAAGCATAGCCAAAATAAAGAGCCATTCAATGTGATTATAAGCTTTGTCAAAGTCAATTTTCAAAAAAAAGGTTTGCTGATTGGATTTGCAAACCCATTCCATGCCTTCCTAAACAATAATGATATTGTCAAGAATATACCTAGACTTAATAAAACCAATTTTCTCTGGCCTCATAATTAAAGGAAGGAGATGATGAATCTTAAGAGATATTGCCTTAGCAATGATCTTGTATGACACATTCAACAAGGTGATAGGCTGCCAATTATATATATTGTCAGGGTCATTGGATTTAGGTATGAATTTAATGTTTCCTTTGTTAATAATGGCTCCTAGGCTCTTAGTATGGTAAGCTTATAGATAGACTTTGTGTAGGTTTGGACCTATAGACTCCCAGAGGTGTTTGTAAAATTCACAAGGGAACCCATCACACCCAGGGGACTTTTCATCTACCATAGAAAAGAAAACCTCTTTGAGGTCCCTAATGATGAGTAGTTATTCACAAAAATCCCACTGCTCAACAGCTAGGTGGTTTGGAGCAACATAAATACACTTTTTGAGAGCTTCCTCTCGAGCAACCAAATTTATCTATGAAGCAAAAAAAAATTTATAATGATGCACAAAAGCTTGTAGGATGTCTAGGAGATTGGAGAGAATAGTATTGCCCTGTTTAATCTTTTTAATCCCAACTTTGGTATGATGAGCTCTAAGAGCTTGGAAGAATTATTTAAAAACTTTATCAGCGACCTCCAACCAATGGATGTGAGATTTGATTTGGGCCCCCCAAGAAGCATGGTTATCTACAATATATTTATTAAGGCAAAGATTTGCAAGCTATATTTGTAAGTCAACATCAAATAGGTTAAGGGTAAGAGCTTTAGAAGCCTTCCTAAGGGCCTTGGTATTGGTTTCATAAGACCTTTTTCTGAAAACCATCAACTACCTCCCATAGATGCAAAGAAATCTAGCATTTTTGGTAATAGCATCATTCCACCATTGAATCCATATAGATTGAGAACAAGGATGTGGCTCTAAATTCTAGACACATAAGATGTGAGCAATAGTGGAAGAATGCATCAACACTGACATGTTGAGGAAAAGCTGTGTTTTAACAACTTGCTGGACAACTGTTTGCCAAAAAGTAGAAAAATAAATGGGATAGTGCTTTGACAACATCACATCTAGTAGAGGAGTGATAGATAACTCTCGATCCTCAGAAAAGACAAAAAAAGATTGTGCAGTAATCATCTCATGATCAAGACATTTTATTATATAGTCAGAGCTAGCTCAAAAATTTGACCAAGTGTGTCAGACCCCATTATGATGGTGGAGGTTAGTATTGGGATCAAATAGCCCCAATTTATTGTGCATGTATTACCATGCTTCCTTTTCCCTAGCTATCCAACAAAAAGGAAAAATGCCATCTTTGTCAGAAGCCAACTCCATCATATTAAAATAACTGCACATCACCCAATTTGGAGGAGGAAAGTTGTTAGCCATCAAAAACCATAGTTGAGATCTTTTCACAACATCATTGGAAGCATAAACATTAACTATACCAAAAGAATGATTATTAAGAGAAAGAAAAAGCCAAATAATTTTGTGCATGGGGTCAGAACCATGCAAAATAATAACATAATGAAGGCAAGGTGATAGGAGAGTGACTACACCACCTCTACTAGTTTCATGTTGAGATGAAAACATAATGCCATCCTACCAAATTATGTGGCATGTAGAAGAGACCATGAAACCAAAGAATTTAACCTCTTGCATACAAAGAAAATCTAAATTACCAAGTCTATGACAGGTATCCTTGACATAGTACTTGTTAGAGAGGTCCATAAGACCTCGTACATTCCATGATAGAAAATTAATGAAAAATATTCCATATCTTCTTTGTCTAAAGAGAGTAGGTATTTTGAAAAAAAGTAGAAACTGGGGTAAAACCAAAAGGAAACTCTCCAGGAATGATTGTCTGTCAATTCTTTGTTGGTTTCTCAGCACATCTGAGAGGACTACAAGAAAGTTGCACATTCTATATCACAATGGAAGACATGGAAAGTGGAGTGTGAACCACAATAGGAATGGTAGCCCTCATAGCCACCTTGATCGCCTATGAAATAACAAGGTGTGAAACCTATGAATCAACAGGATTTGATTCCAATGAAACTATCATCGAGCCTATAATGGTTGAGGCATACACTCTTATTTGTATAGGAAGAACAAAAACTACAGCAACATGCATCTGATTGGGAGCCAAAGAAGCCTTCCCTTTATACCTAATAGTAGTCCATTCCTCCTTTTTTTTGCCTTCCACTAATTTAGCGAGAGCATTCTTGGATGAGGATTTAACCCTGGATACTACCAAAGGGAAATCCCTGATCTTGTTTTTTACTGACTAACACATATAATAGGTATTAGGTAGGTTCAAATAGAGCACCTTTTCAGATAAGATGTGGGGACCAACTTGAATCTCTATAGAATCCTTGAGATTCTTGGAGAGATCAACCTCAATGCAAACATGTTGCTGAGTGTGAGCATTAAAAAAATTCTCATACTCCTTAGTAACAACCTTGCCAAGAGTATTGGTAATGGACTCAATAAATGGCTAGCAAGGCAAGGATAGATTAGGGAACTCAACCCAAATAGGAACCCTAAGCTTTTTGTCATTAGAGATTGTAAAGCCACATGACCATCATTGGAACACAAGCAAGGAGGAATGAACTAACCAAGGGCCATTGCTAAAAATTGCATCAACCTAGAATGGGTTAGTGAAGTGGCATAAAAAAACCTTTGGTAAGGTTTTCCACAACATCAAGGCAGACTCCATGAGGAGTCTAGCTCTTGTTAACCCATTCTCAAAGCATGGCTTCAGGAGGAGTTCTACCCACAAAATACCCTATCAAAGCATGTCATTCTAACCATTCACATGTAGAGTCAAATTCTTGTAGAGGAAGAATTATATCAAGATTACCTCATGAAAAACATTTGGGATGAACTTGCAAGGATGTTTGTTCAATAGAGATGCCATGGCTTTTTGAAGAAGCAACATGAACACCAGCATCAACTACTAGGTCGTAGCTAACTGGAGCCATTATAAACTAGCCCTAAAAAACTTCCTGCACTAAATAAGGTATGATAAATAGAGAACGTAGAATGAAAGCTCAGACAAAGAGCCGTACGCAAGGAAACTCAAGCAATGCATGAAACCCTAGAATTACCTATTTAAGGAGGGTATAGAGACAAATTTTAAATATGCACACATAAAGAAATTTGGAACAAAGGCACACAAGGGTGAATACACAAGTGTGTGAGAACAAAGAAAGAGAAAGGAAATTTTTGCACAAATGCTACTAAAAGTTGATAAGTGAATTTGAGAAAAAGTCTTAAGTTTGATGTGAAGAAAATTGACTAGTTGAAGGGTTACCAAGTGAGTCAAGGATAGAGATCTAACAAGGGGGAACTTATTAGAGAATTGACATATGAACCAAATAGTGATCTGAACCTGAAAAAGGGAGTTTTAATCAACTTATCAAACCCTATTGATGACATTCTAAATGGAATGATCAAAGTCCTCTAACAAGGCCACTCCTAATAGGGTGATTAAATCCTTTAACTAGGTCACATTTAATAGTGTGTATTGTAACCTTTAATAAGGTTGGCTCCTAACATAGGTCACTTCAAAAGAGTGAAAAAGTGGTGACATGTTGTTGGTGGTTTTTCCCAATTTGGGTTTCCACGTAAAATCCTAGCGTCAAACTTGTGTTGAATGTTTTATGATGTTTTCTATTTACATGTTAAAATTCAACAAAGTTTTTTATAATAGGATAGTAAAATACTAGTAATTTTGTTTATCAGTATTTAGTAGAGACTGAGCTACAAGAAGATAAGTAGAACAATGAATGTTTAATGTTTTGATTGTTCAAATGGTACTTATGGACCTTGAGTAACTAATTCACCCCCTCCCAACTCTAATTTATTCTAAACATTCTAACAATTGGTATCAGAGAACTATTTCTTACAAAGAGAAGTTTGAAGGAACTTGAAGCTACAAATCATGACTTACAAAAGGGAGGTACATAAGCTGAACAAGAACTTTGCTTCATGGAAAATATTTATGAGGCTGCATATATCTAGTATTAGTGATTCTACTATAAACTTTGTGGACAATGAGCATGTGAAAATAAATACTACTCCTCTGATAGCTAAACAACTAAAGAAAAAGAAAGAACAAAATCAAGAAATGTTGGAGATTCCCTCATCCCTAAGCTATGTTGAGTTTGATGATATAAAATAATGTGACAGTGCAAAGAATATGTGTGACAAACTAAAGACCATATAGGGATAAATCAAAGATAAAATTTTGATAAGCAAGGTATTGAGGACTCTACTCCCTATATATTCCATTAGATTTTCTGCAATACAATAATTGAGTGTACTCTAGGTAATACTTTGACTTTAGAAGGGGTAATTAGTAGACTTACTTCTATTGAGATTTCTAACTTTGATAACAACACATCTACTACTATTGAATCTACTTTCAAGTCACAATTGGTTATTAGCAAAAGAAAAGGCAAACATGTCAAAAGTGATAGTGACACTTATGATGATGAGCTTGATGAACTTGAAACACTTATTACAACAATATTTGGAAGTGGTAGAGGTAAATACAAAGGTAAATTAACTATTATTATTTTTTCATCCAACAAGGTTGGTCATATTGCTGCCAGATATCTTGATAGAGAAGATAAGGATGAGAGAAAGGAAAGAAAGTACGAAAGGAAGAAGAGATTATCGATATTACAAGAAGAACAAGGATGACAAAGGTAAGAAGTCTTGTTATATTTTTGAAGAATAAATTGACATTGAATTTGAAAGTAATGATCATGAAGTTAGCTATGTTTCTATGAAAAAAGATTATGATGAAGATGAGAAAACTACATTAATCTCTTATGTGAACAAGAGTGATACATGTATAATTGATGGTGGTTTCTCTAAGCATACGACTAGTGATAAAAACAAATTTGAGGATATTGGACCATACAAAAGTGGATGTGTTAAGTTTGGTAATGATATTTCATGTGTTGTAAAAGGTAAGAAACTATTCAATTAACTAACAAAAGAAAGTGTGACAATGTTTACTGGGTGGAAGGATTTAACTATAATCTATTTAGCATCTCATAGCTAAACAAATTAGGATATAGAGTTGAATTCCATTACAGGAAGGCCAAGAAATATGATGCTGATGGAAAGTTGATTGGAAGTGGTGATAAAATAAGATGTAACTTGTTCTATCTAGATTTATCTAATGAGACATGTTTGTTTGCACACCAAGAAGATGTTTGGTTATGACACAAAAGGTTACGTCATGTAAAATCTAACAATTTTGTGAAAATTAGTAAAATAAAGAAAGTAAGAGGGTTTCCAAAACTAAAGAAGCTTGACAATGCTATGTGTAAACAATGTAAATTGGGGAAAATGACAAATTCTAGTTTAAAGAGAAAAACATACACATCTAGTGATATTTTGGAACTAGTTCATATTAACCTATGTGGACCTCTTGATGTTCAAAGCTATTATGGAGATAAGTATTTAATTTTCTTTATTGGTGACTATTCTAGGATGATGATTGTGGTGTTTGCCAAAGATAAATTTTATGCCTTTTAGTTATTTAAGTGGCATTTGGCTAGAGTTGAAAAAGAAATAGGGGATATTTTTAAGTGTTTGAAATCTAATAGAGGTGGTGAATTCATTTCCAATGACCTCAATACATTCTACAATGATAGAGGAATTAAAAGATAGATGTTAGCACCAAGAACCCCTCCTCAGAATGGGATAGTGTTGCCCAATACTCAGTTCATCCCTTTTCACTTTAGGTTTTGTTGGAGTTCTTACCGGTAAGGAATATACTAGGTTTCTTTGAGCCTAATACTAGGGTGCGCAAGACAAAGACCAAGCCTAAGGAATAGCTAAAATCTATAATCAACTGGGTTTATCCTAGCTCTAGACCAACTTCAGCAGTATCACTATGACTCCCTTCACTTTAGGCTCTATAGGGCCAAGGTAGGAGAACCTCAGGGATAGATATGATTACTTCTATGATATTCTTCTCTTCAAGACAATCCCCTATAACAGAAAGTGGTCAATGTTCTTCTATGATTTACACATAACTTCCCTATCATAGTAGTTAAATATAAGTAAGAAGATATTGTAAATAAGTAATGACCAAAAAAGTTTAGTTCTTCATTACATAAAATGGTAAATTGATTGTTTATAATTGGTGTATTTAGAAACTATATGAATCATTAGTTCATAACTTAAAAATTAATGGCTAGTGTCTTATTCATATTTATATAGAGTCAAAATTAGTAGCTCATACCTATTTAATCAACTTGTAACTAAATCTATCAACAATGAGCTCTAAGGTTCATTCTTATCATATCCTTCTTATAAACCCTAAACCCTATCACATACAGAAAGTAATTACTTAGTTCTTTGAATAAATAACAATTAGTAAGAGATATAGAATTCATTCAAATTGAATTAAACTAAAAGAAACCTATTCATTTTAATCTCAAGATCAAAGACAAAACTGAAAGATACACATATGCAGGATTTTCCTTTTGTATTGATCTTTTTTTGAAAAGCGAATACAAGACTGATAAAAACTCGAAGTATAAATTAGAACTAGACAATTGATACTTAATATTCACTGTATTATGGAATATACAGAACTGATTACATTCATATAATTACCAAAATTGGACGGATTGCAAAACAAGCATAAACATGAAAATTTCTAGAGATTACCCCCTCTTTACTCCACATCTTGGGAATCTTTAAATAGGATTACAATAAGCTTTAGATGGGAGGGCAGGTGTCAAAAACTATCTAGTAAAAAACAAAAGGCAAAAGAGGAACTAGAACTTTCACTGAGCATAACTACTGCATACAAGCTCCTTTTTCACCCATTCAAGTTCCATTGGGTTCCATTCTCTGAGCTCTTTGCAGTGATGCTAAATTTGAGAGATTATGAGACTATTGAATTTTTGGCCTTTTGGATCCACTTGGATCATTCCTCCCCATTGAGAAGCTTTTGGACCTCCAAAAGTATATTTTACATAGAATGGAAGTGAGGACATGTTCACCTTACTTGTCCTGTATCACCTATACAAACTACTAGAATTCTGAATATCTGAGCCATCAAATACATTATGAAGAATGACATAACACTGTTAATACAACCAACCATAAATCCACTAGTTTCCACTATTACATCCATCACCCACATAGTTCCAACTAGTAGAAATAGAAGCAACATAACTGAAAAAATTGATGAAATAGAAAAAGAATCAAAATTTTGGACCTTTCGTACAGAAACATCATTAGAAAATGAACCTTTCAAATCCTCTTTTACCATGACTAGCTGAAGACTTGATTTTTCTTGTACCTGATCCTCACTAACTACTCTAGACATGAGAGTTAGTTTACTGCTTGCATTTACAATCATTTTCAACTGTCCTATCTTTGCAATCGATCCTGCATTCTTCATGTGACAAGTTCTTATCATATATTCAATTCCATCCATAAAAAAATGATACTTGTTATGTTTCCTATAGAAGATAGCTTTCCTATCGTATAAGTACAGGCTACCCAACACAATCCCACAGATATCAAGTGGAACCACATCAAATTCAACCTCATCTATGAATTTAGATGTTATTGCAAATGTTAACTTACATTGCTTAGTAACTCACAATTTGTTATCATTACACACCCAACCTAGTGGATAAGGTCTCTTATGTGGCTTAGTTTCCAATCCCAACTGTTTAACAATTTCTTTTGAAATCAGATTAACTTGGGAACCACTATCTAACAATGTGTCAATTTTAGTGTTCTTTGAAATCACCCTTATATGAAAAAGTTCACACCTTTTACTATCTTCAGGAACAACATGACTTTTAGAAGTGGAAGCATGTGAAACATCAGTGGTAGAATCAAAAGTTTTACCTTTCAAACCCATAGTCAATACTGTTGCTTCATCACTAGAATCTGATCCAAGATTCTGAACAACAACCATAGACTTTTGCTTACCCCTACCATCCTTAAACCACTTTGGTTTCAACTCTAGATACAACTTCCAACACTTCTCTTCTGCATGTCCTTTCTTCTAACAATGCAAACACATAGGCTTGTCACCTTCCTCTTTCTTCATTGTGGCTGCTTTCTTTCCTTTCTTGATGCTGTCAGGGGGAGAAAATTCCTTTTTAGAATTGAAACTCATGTTTCCTCCACCTTCTTCAATATGAGTCACTTGAACACATACTTTATCAAAGTTAGAAGGACTAAACATCAATATTGTATGCTTCAAATACGAATGCATTCCACCTATATATTTTAACAAAGTATCTTGCGTATAAAGAGGAATTCCAAGAGTTAATGCCTTCTTCCTAAACACCTATGTATACTCTTGTACTGACTATCCTTTACCTTGCCTTAGATTTTTCCAATCCATAATGGTTTGTTGCATATAACCCAATGGATAAAACTATTTCTTCAAAGTAGTAGTAAATTCATACCAAAATGAAATGATTTTACCATGTGTAGCAAGATCATCTTGGATTTTACTCTCCCACTAGACTAATGTGGTACCTCCCATTCTAAGAGTAGCTAGCTAGATTTTGGAAGAATCATCCAAAATCTTTTGAACCCTATAGTACACTTCAATTTGCTTAAGCCAATTATCTAGTTTCTCTGCATCCAATTCACCACTATATATAGGCAAATCAAACTTAACATCTAGTTTTAACAAAGGCACATTAACTTTGTCAAGTTTCTTTGAAGAATAAGTAAACAAAGAAGATGAAGAAGATGATGAAGATGGAGATGGAGGTTCATTTGGGTCACTACCACCTCCTACTCCATTACCTTTCGCATCTTCTGATGAGGATTTTGTTTCCCCTTGTTCTTAGCTTTATTTGCTTTCCTCAACTATTGTTCATGTCTCTCTTGGAGAAGAATGTTGACCAAAGTGTTTAATTCCACAAAAGATCTCTAGAATGCTTATGCATAAAACTCAAGAACATGCTATTTAGATGCCATTTTTGATCGAGGAAAAGTCCTTCTTTTCACAATTTTTGGATTGAACTCTTCAAGTTCACCTTCTCCTTGTTTTAATCTCGACCTGGTTAACATTCACCACCTGCAATTTATCTGCAAACTAGGCTCTGATACCAAACTTGATCTGATTTAGGATCTTATAAGATTATGACTTAATCCTAACAATCAGATGTAATTTCCCAATCCATGTAGTAAATGTGTGGTTCATCTTAAACCGGTGAAATTAAAAGAAGATTTTTTCTTTAAACACTTAAAATTAACAATGTGTTTAATAACATAAAATAAAGAACATAACTAAAAAAAATGAGAGAAATAAGAAAGAGATAGAAGAGATGCAAATGATTTCATAACAGAGTTCATCTAGTTAGGACTATGTCTCCAGGTCCGCTTCTCAATTCAGGGACTGCTTTATTAATGTCGCTAGGCAAAACATGCCTTCTTACAACATCCAAGCTTCAACCTTTACAATCTCTCTCTTTTGCACTTGAAGATAATAACTTCATGCTTACAATAATCTCTCACCTACAAACTCTCTCAAGAATTACAAAACTTCTCCCAAGAGCAAATTTTCCTTCCAAGCTATAATTCAAGAATGCCTTTACAAAATGACTACACCCCGTTTTATACATGATTTTATCCAAAAATGGCTTAAAACCATATAACTATCACCATAATTACATAGCCCAATTTGAAATAACAAAATAACCCCCTTAACTCCCTCATAACAAACTATTTCTATATCCCAAATTTTTATTTGAAGGCTTCACTTGAGGATTTGTACTATGGTACATGTGCCTACCTCAATCCTCTATTTTTAGATGAACATGTTCCAATAGCCAATTTAATATAAAAATTTAACATTTGCATTGGTATAAGTTTCTTCACAATGTTGGTCTTCTATTCAAATAGTTAATTATATGCAGGGAATGTTTGTGCAAGCTACACCAATAATGACAAGAATAACAAACTAATAGATGATCTAATGGAGGAATGCAATTAAGTTTACTCTCATTATGTCTATATCCTACATTTGTGTTTGAAGGCTTCACTTGATGATTTCTAGTTGTTGTGAGGTTTTCACACCATCACCCCCAAAAAAATTGGGACTGCCTTTTTTGGGAAAGCCTTGGGAATTTTCATGGGTGTTGGGAATTTTTTAGTTTTCTTAGCAAAACTTGGAGTTGTCTAGAGATTTTTGAATTGGTAATTTTACACTTTGGTCTCCAGGAGGGATTTAGTTTTGGAATATGTAATTTTGTTCTTAGGCCAAGCAGAATTCAACAACAACATTTTTTTTATGGTTAAAATAATATCTGGTAGGATAAAATTGCAAATTTTGGGCTTAGATGGATTTTTGAAAATTTGATGTAACTGAACAAGCTTGAGCATTTTCATAATGAATTTTAGATTTAGTTATTTTGGGAAATCTTGAATATTTTTCAGTGAAAAGAAAATTTTGATGGTGAAATTGAATTTAGAGTTTGAAATTCCATGGCCAGGAAAAGGATTTATTTTGTTAAAAAATTGAAAGTGTATTGCGAAATTGAAATTGTATTAATTGCAAAATCTCATTAATTTGGTTGAAATTTTGCCTAAAGGATTTTAGGAATGTTAAAGGGAAGTTGGTAATTTGGAATTGAAAATTGAAAATTGATTTTGGCTTGCTAGATTCAATTTTAATGATATTTTAATTGTCAAAATGTTGTTAAATGAAAAATTTGACATCTCCTAGGCTTACCTTGTTTCTATTTTGCAATCTTGGATCAAATTGACAATTGAAAGGGTCAATTTTGCTATGGGACTTAGTTATTTTCATGTTTTATTTAAAACTAGGCCATCTTTGGAGGTCTAATTTAAACTTTGTTTCCCTCTAGGTAGGTCGGCCCACTCTAGAGATCAACTAGAGGATATAAGAAGGGGCTTCCCCCCCCCCCCCCCCCCCCCCCTCTTATTTCCTCATTCTTTTCATCTCCTCTTGCTTGGTTGAGCGATTTTCTTCCAAAGGGGCGAATTTGTCCTTGGCAGGGATTTTTGGATGTCTGATTTTTTCTCCTTGGAAACATTTTTTCTTCCTTGGTTGGGTGATTTCTGCCCTAGGGAAAATTTGTGAGAAGGTCTAATTTTTGCAAGATTGGCACTGATTTTGGGGTCTGATTTTTCCTCCAAGGGCAATGATTTTTTCCTCCAGCTATGGCAATTTTATTTGGTGAAGAGGCAAGGTGATTTGAGGTCTATTTTTTTTTGTAATTGTGGGCAAATTTGAAGGTCGAAGTTTTGATTTGGAGCAGAATTTTCTACCCTAGGGCAGCAATTTTCCTTCAAGTTGGGTGACTTTGGCAAGGAGGTTGAAATTTGATGAAAGGGGCAGATTTTTTGCAAGCAATCCATTTGCTAGGGCATCATATTTTGGAGGAGGATTGAAATTTCTGAGATCAAATCTGAATTTGAAGAGGCCTAATTGTTGGTAGAAGGCAGATTTAAGGTAAGATTTTTTTTTGTCTTTTGAGGTGAAGATTGGTTTTAAAGGCAGATTTTATTACTTATTCTTCCTTGGTTTGTTCCCATTATCTTCTTCTTGCACTTTTTATCCATCACTTCATCATTTCCATTGATAGGTTGAAGTTGGGAGATAGATTTCATGATAGGACACTTGGAGGGGCAGAAATAAGTTAGACCACCCTAGGATTGAAGTTGGGAGATATAAGTGTAGTCCATCCTAAGGTAATGAAGAGGCAGAAATAAGTGGTAGTCCCACCCCTAGGATTGAAGTTTGGAGATTGATAAGTGTAGTCCATATCATTTAGAATGAAGGGGCAGAGATAAGTGTTTAGGATGGTAGATGTTAGTACATATAAGAACCCAAAGGGAATGAATTCCAAAAAATACAAGGAAGACATGATGCCTAAGACTGCCTTCTTCTTGAAAGTGAGGCAAATAAGTAATACCAATATTGGCATGGTGAAAATGGTACAGTTAAAGTATAGATTGAAGGAAGGACAATCTCCCATGGCAAAGAAGATCTACAAGAGTGAAATTGTACACACAACGGCTTTCCCTCCTACCTTGCCTTGTTCAAGATTGGTAATGGAGTGTGCATCCCAACTTGATATTGTGACCAAGTCCATCATTTTTTATGAAGGGAAGAGAGTACTAGCTAACATCAGTGGACAAGTGGTCAAAGAAGTATTCAATATTCCCCAGCATAAAGGCATGACAATGGTAATAAAAAATTAAGCAACCAAATTCTTTCAGGATAATCAGGACACCTACTTCATTCGTCTAAAGAAGAATTTGTTACAAAAAGGCAAGAAGGGAGTTACCAAGTTGTCAAAGCTGACCAAGTCAGATTTCAAATTAGAATATGGCAATCTTATTGTGCTTCTCATCGTAATCATGGGCGTGGCTCAAGGTATGCAATTCAAGAACTAGATTACTATTTTATTGATGAAATTGAAAATAGAAAGAGAAAATTTGATTGGTTAGAATTATAAGTGAAAATTTAGTGTTACCGCTAAGGACAATAAAAATTCAAAAGAAATTCTACATGGGATCCTATATTTTCTATCTGATTGTGAAACTATATGAAAATCCTGGACTTAAGGCCTTAGGAGTGATTTGCAATGGACTAGGACAATATTTGGTACATGAGTTCTATCCATAGCTCATTTCCATGACACCAAAGATTATAAGATGTTTTATGATGCCTTTGCCATGAAGACAGTAAGAATATTACTAGGGACACCTACTAGGAGGCTCTCATCAAAAGCGGAAGCAAAAGTTAAGAAGTATGGGAGTTGGTTTACCCAATTTTTGTAATTCACATATATTAGAGTAGTAGGAAGTATGCTTTGTCCCAAGAGACTTCCAAGGTACCCACCCGAAAAGATAGTTTTGATGGAGTTGGCTAGGAAACTTGAGCATTATGACAAGATGATGAAACTTAAAGGTGAGACGGGGATTACCTTCTCGTTTGGAATAAGCAATGATACTTGCCTCAATTCTATCATCTTTGCAGGTGTGGAGGAGTTAGAATGGTATCATCTAGGATGGTATAAAGCAAGATAGGGATTCGATCCTAATGGTCTTATCAAGGCATCTCATGAAAACACATTCAAACATATTCCTACTACAGAAGATTTTTGGGACAATGCATAGGATGAATTTCATGTGAGGAAGCTAACTTTCTCAAGATTGCCAATAGGCATGATGAGGACAATTAAATTGAGAGGCCTTGATATTCCCTATTAGCTAGAAGATGATGAAAATGTACTAAGAGAAGATTATGATATAGTGGATGGAACATAGTTGAGTCTAGTTGATTGGGATGATCATCAGGATCCTTCCTTAGAGATAGTTAAAAGGATAGTTGATTTACACACTGAGTCATGGTACAATGAGAAGCTAATGAAATTACAAAATTAGAAGATACACCTTACTTATGAGAAGATGAAACCGGAGGAAGAAAGTCCAACAGAGTCAGTCGGACAAAAGGTGGGGACAATAGCCAGCAACAAAGAGTAGTTAAAATCAAGAAGAGAAATTTGAAGGTTGAGAAAAGTAAAGAACATCAGGAGCCTCCAACAAAGAGATAGAATGTAGCACCATCAAGGGAGAGCATAATTGCTAGGCCAGGAGCCAAGAGGATAATACAAGTGGACAAAGGGTCTTGGTAGAGTTGAGCTCTAATTCAGAATCAAGTGGTTAGAGTGGTACTACCAAATACTCTCCTCTCTTGAAGAACCAACATGGAGATGATATGATGGTCACAAGTGAAGAAGAGGATAAACCAATTGATATTTAGGAAGTAAACCAGGTGCCTGAGGCTATTGGTGATGCTTTTCTAGTCGAACTAAATTTAGATTTGGGGAGATGCACTGCACCACTATGGTTAAGGAAAATGCTTATGCCAAGAGGCGAGGTGGTGACTGTGTAAATAGTTGAAGATATTCAAGGGTTAGTGGACAAGGAAGATAGTGAGAAACATAATAAAATTGTAAAAATGGTGGCAAAGGTAATCAAGAGTGATGATGATGGTTAGCAAAAAGTTCAGATTGTGATACCAAAGGTTAGCAAGGTAGTGGATGAGATTGTAGGCCAAGAGTATGAGATAGTAGGGCATAACTTGGGAAGAATCATGGATGACATGGAGTGTGAGAAGATCTAGGAAGGCATGGTATTAATTCAAGAAAAGTTGAGGAAGGAAAATGAGAGGATTGTAAAGTTGGAGGCTAAAAACAAGTATTGGAGAGATTTTCAGCCTATCCAATAGTTGAATTAGGTAGCCCTTCTGCAAGACAGTAGGAGCAACATAGAAGAGATATCGGCTCAACTACACAAAATCAAAGATTGGATTAGTGATATAATTCAAGATGGGTGAAATTTATTGCCTTCCTTTATCTCAACATTCAGTTCATTGGTGGCTATTAGAGACAAATTCAGAACATTTGAAGGGGAGTGGAAGGATTTCCTTCCAGTCAAGGACTTAGCCATTCCCAGGCTCTAGGTAGTTATTGGGCTACTAAAGAGATATTTGGAGAGAACCAAGTTGGTGGATGAAGGAGGAATGAGTACGGTGGAGTCTCGGTATGTTGCCTTGACCATCAGATTGAGGATACTTGAAGAGATATGGAGTGAGATTGTACAACACAACCCAAGCATTGACACTTTTATTTCAACCATGATGAGTGATGTTTGAGTTGCACTTGGTTTTGAGGGTATCAAAGAGGAGAAGGTCAATGGGATAGAGTTTGGATCAAGATTGGATGAGTTGGGGAAGGTTGCCATCAAGAAGAAGCATTTGGGCACCCTTGCCTCCCTTAGTGCCTTTATTGGATATGTGAAAGAATATGAGAAGGGTCATGAGAGGACACTGGAAGCAGTAAGCAACATGATGAATTTAGCTGAGCTCAAGATGAAGCACATGCCTTGCCCTCCTATGAAGGAAGTCAACAATAGGCTAGTCAAGTTCATTGCCTTGGCTAAAAAGATGAAAGAAAAGGGTAGAATTGTATTAGAGGATCATTTGATGTAAGCCCAAGTGGCAAATTCTCCTTCTTCTTGGGTGGGATAGGTGTTTGATTTTGATTGGCTACCATTTTAGTGCCTACTCATTGGTTGCCACTTTTCTTTTTTTTCATTAGTCCATTTGTGAGGTGGCATCTTCTCATTGGCTGATGGGGTGGCAACCCTAATTAGGGTTTTTGGGATTTGATGTGGATCATTGATTTTTCCTCTTAATCTCTACCATTGGTTGTAATTTTGGCCCTTATATAAGGCCGTTTGCTCTCATTGGTAAAGGGTTGAATAAAATTGTTTCTTAAGATAATACCAAAATTGCTTCTCTTATCATTGTTGTGTCTTGCATGGTGATTAAGAACACTTGGTGTTATTGCATGGTTTCTACTTCCAATAGTTAGAGTTTAATTCCATTGAAGTTGTTAAAGTAGATTTTATTTCAAGAAAGTTGTTAAGCAAGAGTAAGAATAGATGGATAGTTGTATGGTGATATTAGTGGATGTTTGATAGGGATCCATAAACTAGGCCACTAACATCCTAGCGACTTTTTAGGAAGCCTTGCATGGTAATCTAATATTTTTCCCTTGAATCATTGCATCTATGGAGGTAGCATCACTAGTAAGCTTTCATTAGATTTGATCTCCGTCCTTTTGCTAATCTTTCCATTCATAGGAGTACAAGTAAAGTAGCAAGTAGTGTAGTAGTTGGAGTCCATTCAAGAAAAAAGTTATAAAATTAGAAGCATTTTCAGTGGACATACCCTCCATCCTCACCATCAACATTATTTGGTGCTCATATACATTACAAAGCTAGATTTTATCACCATCAAAACAAAAGTCCAACATCCCTAAAAGAACCGCCTACATGATTAACCAGCAAATCACATTAATATAATTGAGTTAGTATCCACACGTGTAAGAAACCTTGGATTTTTTCTCATGTTCTTCATGAGTATTTATTTTTCAAGAGAGAGTTGAGTGTTTGATATTCCATATCAAGTATTCAATTGCTATATGTTATGTAGTGGTACAAAACTAACATCAACACTACTATGGTACATGTGCCTACCTCAATCCTCTATTTTGAGATGAACATATTTCAACAGCCGATTTCCATGTCAAGATTCAAAATACAAAATTAACATTTGCATTGGTACAAGTTTCTTCACTTCACAAGCTATATCAAGGTTCTCCAATTTGTGGCTTAATTCCCTCAAACCTAAATAATCAAGAGAATGTCGAACTAGAGCATATCGATATGCATGATCAGATGCCAAAAATTATAACCTGTATTGTACAAGGTGATACCAATGTGATTGAAGTAAGCTCACAGTCTTACGATGAGATATGTTTGGTTGGTCTTCTATTCAAAAATATTTCTGATCTCATGTATGTCAGTATCTACAACCTATTGAGCTCACAGTGTTACAAAGGTGCACAACTCTATTTCAAAAAAGTATCTATTTCTCCCAATCTGTAAATGGTTTTGCATAATCACCTTTGAGTCACTTGATGTGGGTGTACCTGCCTTATCCATATTTTAGGTAAAATCAGGCATATGCCGACAAATTAGTGGTGTTAATTAAAGTTTAAAAATATAAGGAATACTTTTATTTCATTGTATTGAATTTCATTAATATAGCTCAATATAATTTAGATGTGTAGCTTTATGCTGTTGAACATTTGAGTAATACTTATAATACACTTATATGAGGAGAATCAACTAATTAGTATGAAACTTTTCATATTACTTTTTAAGTCTACTCCACAATCTTTTTTAAATCCAATTTGCAGAAATGTGCTTCATGAATTTTAAGATGAGCATTATAACCTATACTAAATAGGAAATCTCTCCCTATTGATAAATGTCCTGTTGCAATATTGTTTCAATAATTTTAACATGGTTTTCATAATCATTTTGAAGTAAGAAACATTTTTTTCTTTTGGAATAATAAAATGTCTTTATATTTTTAGTTGGACAAGATTTTTTTGAGCTTTTTCTGTGAGATTTCTGAGTATGAATTGGACTTTTTCTTGGGGATTGTCATGTCATTTCTGGTTCTCACATGTCCTTGGTGTCAGCAATTGAATGTAGCGTGCGCAAATAGCTTCCCCAACAACGGGTTAAGGACTTTCCTCTTTACTTCATCGATACTTTGGAAGATTTATGTTTTCATTGCTACAAGATTTAACAGCAAGAGTTAAGCAGCAATATAAGGGACAGGGAAGAAAAAGAGAGATTTTTTTTTTTGACTTTTGTATATTATTCTTTTGGAATTATTCAATAAAAAAAAAGGGTTTTTTTTCTTTCTTGTTTTTCCTATATTGAACAAGAGTACAAGTGAATATTTTTAATATTAATAAAACTATTTAGTGAAATCTTGTCTTTAGTACAAGCATTCCTTTTCAATTTAATTTTTTATATGTTAATTTAAATGATTGTTAAATATCATATTATGATATATAATATTAATACAATATATTTTAACCTAAATGTTGTGTATTTTAATTTTCCCATGATTCTGTTAAAAATCATATTTGTAGAAGTTTCTAAAACTAAGTTTTATTCTCCTCTTTTAATATAATTTTATATCTTTAATTTTAATTCGTTCACTCTATAACAATAAAAAATTAGAAAGTTGTAAAAAAATGAATCTTGCTAACATAAACATGTCCATAATATAGAAGTTTCTCAATTTTTTAGCTTGAAAATTTGTAGAAAGGACTTTCTTTGTTTCATTTCTCATCAATTTTTTCAAATTCTCATCAACTGGTTGTATTTCACATTCTCCATTAAATTGCTTCATAGGTGGTTTCCTGCAACTCACTAATATTTTATTTTAAATCAGTTCTTATGTTGTCTTTGAGGAAGATGTATGTTCTGGATCTATCACAAAATAATGGGTGCTTCATGGGAGCTTATGCACTTCAAATGCATTTCAGAAGCTTTTTTCCAAATTGTAAAAAATCACAATACAATCAAATTAAAATTATTTGAAAGGCTAAATTCTAGCATTGTTTCTAGATTTAGTTGTATAGCACACAAACACACAGTGAATATTGATGGATAGATTATGGAAAATAAGTGTTTTTAAGATTAAATTTATAGAAACTTTTTTTGTTGCCTGATTTGACCTTTTAATTTTATTTTCAATTCGTTATTTTATTCAACTAATTTATTAGTTTCAATTTGTTAAATAATTTAGTTTAAAAGTAGGTGTTATAAAAATAAATAAAAAATTAGTTATATAGAGAAAACTATTATTTTGTTTTTATTAAATAAATAATAATTTTATTTTTATTACAATAATATATATATATATATATATCTTTTTGCAATTGTTAAAAAACGTAATTATCTTGGTCAATGTGTAGTGAAGTATAGATTAACAATAATTGATTTTTCAAGTTGATTTTTTTATTTAGTTTTGTTTATGTATTCATCCAATAATTCAAGAGTAACTCTTTATCAATATGTTGTAAGCTTAATGGACATCATTTATTTTTGTCTAAATTATCATTTGTGACAAATTTTCTTCATTCTACAAAACAAATATTTCCTATCCACTTTTTGTTGATGTGCAATTGCTAGTTAATTTAATTTTCCAATAGGCTATTACTGTGAACTTTGTTTTCAAAAATTGAATTTACCGACAATTTGTGAGTTGACGAAAAATTTGTGAGTTGCCGAAAAAGTTGTCAGTTGGATGGAAAATTATAAATCATTCCCGTTAATTATTACTGGCCAGTTTTTATCTCACTCCAATTTTTAACTTTTGATATTTATTAGTTGTTATATCCACTTTTAAGTATTGTTTTTCGTTTTCTATTTTTTTTTTAAAAATAACTTGTAATCTCCACATTAGTTCATTTTGTCATCTCTATTTATTTAACTTTTAATTTTCAAAATTGATTTAGATTTTAGTTTTTAAATTATTTTAAGTTATTTTTATATTAATTTAGTTTTTTTCTTTAAATATTGTTTTAAAGTTTTTATAATTTATTTAGTCAATACAATATTTGTTAGAGACGTCGTTATTTTTTTGTATTTCTCTTATTAATTTTTCATAATAGATTTTTTAATGAGATTTTTTAAATGATTTTTTTCATATTTGATAAATTGAATTTAAATAAATAATTGTTTTTATTGGTAATATCGCTTTTATCTAGAGCTTTGAACTAGTGGTATCGCAAATTTTATTTTAATTATTTTTTTTCGAGGGAGGAGGATGGGGTGGGCATCCCCGGATTGAAATAAGCTATTTGGAAGGCATTAACTTCTCATTACATTATATATACTCCACAAACCAACACATCATACCAAGAAACTTCTTGAAGTTAGTTAATGGTCAGTTATCACTCAATAGCTCATTCCTCCTTATCCTTCCAACCCTTATCTCTCCTTAGCATCTCCTTATCTCTCCAAGGCAATTAACTATCACCCCCTTATATTTTCCAATGCTAAAAAAAATAGTACTCCATCTCATCAAGGTGTGAATGTGTGTGGAATAGGGAAGGCATAAGGCACGAATGGAGAAACAGGCAGTGACGAGTACTCTATCTCATTAAGTTGTGAATGTGTGTGGAATGGGGAAGGCATAAGGCATGAATAGAGAAACAAGCAGTGGCAACAAGGGCCAGGCAGAAACAAATGTCAATCCAAACATCAGTCACCTCATGAAACATGCATTCAACCCAACACTCATGTGAGACGAACAATTTGAAACAACAAGCAAGTAGTTTCAAATGCAAGATCTCAATCAACTAAGGCTTGTGACATAACCGTCACATTGTCGGGTGAATCCCAAATAAATAATATTTATTAATCTACTTAAAATATGTTAGTAAATATTATGTTATTTAAATTGAAAATTATTAATAATCTAATTTGTTCACATAAGATTATATTTTAAATCTCCACTTTTAACTATTATTTTTCTTTTCCTATTTATTTAAAAAACAATTACTTCTGATTTCCATATTAACTCATGTTGTGATCTCTATTTATTTAACTTTTGATTTTTACAATTGATTTAGGTTTTAGTTTTAAAATTATTTAAAATTATTTTTAATATTGTTTAGTTTTTTTCTTAAATATTATTTTCTAGTTTCTATAATTTATTTAGTCAATAGAATATTTGTTAGAGACATTATTATTTTTTTTAAAAAAAATTTGTATTTTTCTTATTAATTTTTCATAATAGATTTTTTGATGGGATTTTTAAATTTTTTTTTTCATATTTGATAAATTGAATTTAAATAAATAATATTTATTAATCTATTTAAAATATCTTAGTAAATATTATGTTATTTAAATTGAAAATTATTAATAATCTAATTTGTTCACATAAAATTATATTCTAAATCTCCACTTTTAACTATTATTTTTCTTTTCCTATTTATTTAAAAAATAATTACTTGTGATCTCCACACATGTTGTGATCTCTATTTATTTAAATTCTTATTTTTTAGATTGATTTAGGTTTTAGTTTTTAAATATTTAAATTTATTTTTTATATTAGTTTTTTTTTTTGTTAAATATTATTTTTTAGTTTCTATAATTTATTTAGCCAATAGAATATTTGTTAGAAACATTATTATTATTATTTCTCTTATTAATTTTTTATAATAGATTTTTCGATGGAATTTTTTTAAATGGTTATTTGTTTTCATATTTGATAAATTAAATTTAAATAAATAATATTTATTAATTTATTTAAAAGATTTTAGTAAATATTTTGTTATTTAAATTAAAAATTATTAATAATCTAATTTGTTCACATAATATTATACTTTACAAAATAATTTTATTATCGAACACCTATTGACTTATTATTGCAAGCACAAAAGTGTGCAACTTGCTAGTATTAAACTCTATTCTTACAAGAGTATCAATATTGATTAGTAATATATTCTTTTATTTTCAATTTATATTCTCGTTCTTGAATTTAGAAAATTTTCAAATATTCTATTTTAATTTTTTAATGAAATGTATTAAATGAAATATTATATTGAGTTTTTTAAGAATATTCTATTATTATTAATTAGGAGTATAATCTTTTTATTTTCACTTTAGATTTTTTATATGTGAATATAAATACATTTTAAATATAGATTATATACCATTTCAATTTAAGTTACTCCTTGAAGACTAACCTTGATAGCCAATTTACAAGACCAGACACCTTAAGGTACTATATCACTCTTAATAACTCCAATTAAGAACCATTACCGCAAATTTGCAAAAGAAATAACTAAAATAATAAGTCCTTTAATCACAATTAAATAAATGATTAAATTAGGTCATTTAATGCATTCATTGCTTTAGTTATGTTGTTATATGCAATTACACTTGATAGTGTGGTTTGGTGTGCAGGATTTATGTTCATGATAGTGGCACATGGAGTTAATGATTCAGTTGTTCATATTTAACAAATGTTGTCCCTATATGGTCAATGTATCCTATTTAATTGTTTAAATTAAACCCTCTGATGATTCAATAAATCTAGACTCATTTTCATTATGTGATTAGACCCGTGAGCATGTCTATGCATTTAGAGGTTCACATATGTCATGAAAGTTATTAAGGAATGTTGTGATTTTGGCCTAAGGGAATTTTGGGCTTTATCTTATTTTATTTAATTCCCAATAGCTTTGTTGTTATTTACTAGGTGACCTAGTTATGGTTTAACTAGGTGACCTAGTTATTTACCCTAATCCTTTATTCACTTGAAAAGTGAATAAGTATCCAAAAAGGAATTTTATTCGTCACTCTCACTTTCTGAAATAAGAAAATTGGGAGCAAATTTCCAAATCCTCTTTTGTAGGATTGTGTTTATGTTTGTTGTAGGATCTATGGGCATGGGATCATTTTGAGATCGAACTAATTGGATCCAACTTGGGGAGACCTTGGATTGTCATATTTTTGGCAACTTCTATGGGATTTTTATTTTATTGTTCAAATTCTTGTGTTTTCCCTTTTGGCTATCAGGTAGCGCTCTCTTGTTTTCTTGTTTCAGCCTCATTTCTGGTAGTTTTATGTTAGGAGGTTGAAAACTAGTGTTCTCCTCTATTGCTAATTGCTAGCTCTTCTTGGTTGGTCAGCTATGAGCATTTCCCTAATTTTTGAGATGGGGGTTTGAGGTTTTTCACTATTATGCTGGTCATTTTTTCATACGGTGTTTGAACCCAATTTTTATTGGATCTATGTGGCTCATTCATCCATGGGTTGAATGGGTTTTATTTTCATTTATTTTCATCAACATTCAATTTTTGAGGTTTTTGCCTCAATTTGTGTGTTGCACAATTTTTTCAAGTTTTCATGGCATGATGTTGGTGGTGGATTTAGATTATCTATAAGATGTCAATCTGACCACTACTGCACTTTTATGTTGCATTGGGATGTGTGTCACATTCGTACTCCTAAGCTTGTATTTAGTTGAGTGTTATTTTGCTTGTGTTTTCATCTGACCCTTGCTTTTATGATCTTCATGTAGTTGGTGCACCCACACACGAGCCATTTTTTGGGTGCATGCAAGGCCCGATCTCCCAATTTTTATCAGTGGAGTTATGTTCATTGGGGTTGGGTTGGGAATATGCATTACCTATGGGCACTAATCATGTAATGAGCATGGGTATGTAGGGTAGCATCATGGAGGGGCTTCTCTCATAACCTTTGTGACTATTTCCTAGGTTGGTGTGAAGAATTGTCTAAATAAGTGATAACTAAATAAATTACTAAGTAATAAATCTAAGATAATTAAAATAGTGAGCACCCAAAGTTGATTTGAGGACACAGTGTGTGCGCCTCCTTGAGGAGTTGATGCTGCATGATACTTATCTTGAGCTCCTTGATGCCAGACGACTTACTATTCATCAAGTCCCTAGTTGACCCATAGACTGTCTAACTATGACCTATTGTACTTGCATTATCTCATGATCTTGATTTCAGTCCTCTTTACTATCTAGCTAGCATGAGTGTTAGCCATGGATGGTTGTCTTGTGTGTGTTTTTGGTTGGATCACTATCTCCATTAGCACGACGAGAGTGGGCCTATGGGTTCCATGTGTTTGGGAGGTGTAGCTACCTATAACATTGTAGGGGACTAGTTTACAGAGATGGTCTATTTCTAGTTGAGACTAATGCTTGATATTCACTTGGTATATTCGGGTATTGGGAATATGTTTCCTTGTGATTTATGCTTTAATTGGAATTCTTGGATATCATGTTTAGATGATGTGATTCACTATTAGAGGGAGTATTTGTGCTTTTTTGGTTTATCATGTTAGATCTTCTTGTTCTTATGATATTATTCCATTGTAGTAGTAATGCCCTCATAAGACAACTCTAATTGTCTAGTTGACAGTTTGGGATGTTACGCTTAGGGTATGGCTAGGTCCCTTGAGGTCTCATGATGCTATTACAGTTGGGAGGAATTGAACACAAGTTTAATTATTTATGTTTTCTTCATATGATGTTGATTTTTGAACCATGTATGTTCATTGTGATGTTTCCTTCTACATGTCCCTTCATATGTTGTTATGGATTAGATGGTTAGATAATTGATACTTCTTATTGCTTGGCGTCATGTACTTCATGTCTTTGAGTGATGTTTCCTCGACTATTGTGGTTTTGGAACTCCTCAGTGTGGAGTTTCTTACCTTGTGTTTCTTCCAAACTTTTCATCTTGCCTTTTGGTTTTGAACCTGGGTGACATTTGTTCAACATTAAGTGATACAAGAAAAGTATCGCACAATAGTTGTGATAAATAATGTACGACATGGTGCAGGAGAACCAAAAGCACAAGAGCACAAGGAGGTTAAGAGTCCTTCTATTATATATTAAATTTTTTTTTAAGACAATTATAATGTTTTTGAGTCCATAAGTTGAAATGTAAAGGTTAGAGAAGCCATTTGTAATAAGTGTCAAAATTTTGCAAGGAGGTGTTAAATCGATCAAGAAGGTAAAAATATGAAAGAATGCCTTATAAATGATTAAGTTGGTTTAAAATTTCCATTTAAGTCCATTTTAGGATTATTCAAATATCCGTACAAATATTTGTCAAATTTGGACTTACACTTGCAAAAGTTGTAATGTGAAAATGCATAAAGTGCATAAATATTGTCAAAGTTGCATAATGAGTTAAAAGAATGTAAGGAGATGCTTTAAAAGGTGGTTTGAAATTTATAACCAATAATAAAAACTATAAAAATGGATGTATGGTTGAACCAAAGAAGAATGGAAGGAGACGTTCACATTTGAAATAAATTTGGTGAAATTCTAAGTTGTTATTTTGATTGACTTTTCAGTTTTAGTTTTGGTTCCAAGCCTTGTATGGCAATGTACAACCTAAAAACTATGAATAATCTATATTTTTAGATAAAATTATGAATAAATTTTCTTCTCTTTTTTTTTTTTGGATTAGTTTCATTTGGTTTTGAAGAAGTTACGCATATTTTAGTGAAAGTGGTTATTTACTGATTTTGGATTTCTTGACAGCAGTAATGTTGCAGCACTTTGTACTCAGACATATGGAATATTTATGACCTCTAAATACATTCATTGGATAGATGTTTGAATCTAATTTCAATTTTTTTTGGTTTGAGTTGTTTGCAATCATATTTATGGAAGTTATGAATGTTTTAGTGGAAACTGGTTGTTTTATATCTTCAATGAAGTTGCAGGAATAGATTTGCATGCATATAATGACTAATAGATTGGAATAATTAATGGCTTATATATTTCAAAAATAGACTTATAAATGGTCATTTCTAAATTGGTTTGGTTTTATTTGGAGTTTTTTTGAGAAAGATATCAGATTCGTAAGGCAGGGTTTTGAGCTTTACTTTTGCATTTTTACAGTAAAATTGGGTCTTGATACAAATGCCATAAATTTTAATTGGGGATTTGGATTAGGCTCACCTTTGGATATGACTTAGAAGTACTAATTTTAAATAATTAATCCAAAGTCTTTGGCAAGAATTTTTTTGGAACAAATGTTATGAATAATGGAACTTGTAATAGAAACTAGGCTATGGGAATGAGAGAATATTAAGCTTGGTTGTGTTTAACCTCATAAAATACCTCTATGTTGAATTTTTTATGTCAGTGATATGTAGATTTGGATTTTTTTTTAAATCCTATTTACATCAAATTGGTATTAGAGTCAGAAAAAGATCTGGGTAGACAAATATTGTGAGGTAAGAACTCGACCCATCTAGTTGCAAGAAGGAAAGAAGTTCCTAAAAAGTTTATGGGTAGGCAAGTAAGTTTTTTCCTAACCATTCTCTAATAGAGATACATCTGGAGTAGGGTGCGAAAAGCAACCACTAAGTGAGAGTGGGAAGTACATCACCAGACCAAGTCTACTAATGAGTAGGATGGATGGTTCATGTTGGATAGTTTTTTGTTATGCAACATTGTGAGAGATGGAGTTAGTTATAGCATCAGAGTGAGCAACAGAAGCATGGAGCAAAGCTTGTTTGCAAATTATTGATAAAGGAATTTCCTTAGAACATGGAAATTTTTCAAAATTGGGAGTATGGTGCTGGAGCACCTAAAGTACAAGAGCACAAGGAGGTTAAGAGTCCTTATATCATATATTAAATTATTTTTTAAGATGTTGGTAATGTGTTTGAGTCCACAAGTTGAAATGTAAAGGCTAGAAAAGCCATTTGTAATAAGTTTCAAAATTGTGCAAGGTCGTTTCAAATTGGTCAACAAGGTAAAATTATAAAAGAAAGCCTTATAAATTATTTTGTTGATGTAAAATGTCCAATTAAGTCCATTTTAGGGGTTATTCAAGTGTCCATACAAATATTTGTCGTATTTGGACTTACACTTGCAAAAGTTGTAATGTGAAAATGCATAAAGTGCATAAATATTGTCAAAGTTGCGTAATGAGTTAAAAGAATGTAAGGAGATGGTTTAAAAGGTGGTTTGGAAATTATAACCAACCATAAAAACTATAAAAATGGATGTATGGTTGAATCAAAGAAGAATGGAAGGAAACATTCACATTTGAAACAAATTTGGTGAAATTTTGAGTTGTTATTTTGATTGACTTTTCCATTTTAGCATTGGTTCTAGGTATTGTATGAAAATGTACAGCATGGAAACCATGTATAATATATATTTTTGGATATAGGGCTGAATAATATTCCTTCTCTTTTTGGTTTGGAATAGTTTCATTTGGTTTTGAAGAATTTATGCATATTTTAATGAAAGTGGTTATTTACAAATTTTGAATTTCTTGATAGTAGTCATGTTGCAGCACATGGTACTAACACATATGGAATAATTATGACCTCTAAATAGATTAATTTGATATATATTTGAATCTAATTTCATTTCCTTTTGGTTTGAGTCATTTTCAATCATATTTATGGAAGTTATGAATGTTTTAGTGGAAACTAGTTTGTTTATATCTTCAAAGGAGTTGCAGGCATAGATTTACATGCATGTGATGATTTATAGATTGGAATAATTAATGACTTATAGATTTGAAATCTAGACTAAAAAATGGTCATTTTAAAATTTTTTTGGCTTCATTTAGAGTTTTTGTGAGAAAGATATCGGATTCCCAAGGGAGGGTTTTGAGTTTTACTTTTGCATTTTTAAAGTAAAATTGGGTATTGATACATAGGTCATAAATTATAATTAGTTTTTTTTATTGGGCTTAGCTTTGGATATGATTTAAAAGGACTAATTTCAAATAGTTCATCAAAATGGTTTGGCAAGAAAGTTTTTGGAACAAATGTTATGAATAATGGAACCCATAATAGAAACCAGGCTATGAGAATGAAAGAATATTAAGCTTGGTTGTTTTTAACCTCATAAAATGCCTCTATGTTGAATGTTTTATGTCAATGATATGTAGATTTGGATTTTTTTGAAATCCTATTTACATTGTGACACTAGAAAGTGTCACCTGGCCATAGGAAGAAATGTCACCTGGCCATAGTAGAAATTATCGTCCAGCTATAGGAAAAAGTATCGATTGGGAAAGAAGTATTACATGGATATAGGAAAAAGTGTTTCCTAGCTATAGTAAAATGTCACATGATTTTTTGAGAAAACTTCCTTGCATGACCATCGAGCACTTTTTGATTTGACTAGAACTTTTTGAGAGGTGACTTGGCTACCCATTACAGAGTTCTTGAACTTTAGTGTTTGACTTTTTGAATTCAAGATCCTTCATATTCGAATGTGCTTTGTGGCCTCTGTAGCTTTGTCATATTTGGTTTTAGTTTCGCTTAGAGATTTATTGGTTATATGGATGATTGATTAAGTCTTCCATTGTGATATTTTGATCGGTTGCATGTTGATGTTATATATATATAGATATAAGCTTGTATTTATCCTTGTTCCAAGGATCTCTGGGTGGGGCATTACAATTTTACTCCTCTCAATGTCACTCCCAATCTCAATGTGATAAAATATCTTCCCCAATTTTTCACAATGCACTTGTATCTTGTTGATAAGGTTTCTAAAGTGAATCATAAAACAACAAACACTTGATAGATTTCTCTAGATAGATTTAGAAGGAGATCTTAAAAAATAAAGGATCTAAATATAATTATTTGACATAAATGATCACTCTCTTCACTTCTTATTATCATAATTCACAAGAAATTACCAACCTCTCATCTTCAATCCAAAATAAGTGTAAGCTATTGGCCCCCGTGCCTTGATTATTGACCAATTATTGTAAACCTCTAAGGAGAGGGTTTAGAATCTGTATGATGGTCCTCATCCCTCTAAAGAATTATATGGGCTAAGTGTTATTAAACAAGACCATAGATAATATGATACGATTGATAATAATAAAATATTGACATCCACATACTAGTACATGATAGTGGATCCCTACTATTCTATGGTATGTCTTCTAAGATCCTTCACCACCACCTAGATCTAAAAAAACTTCTACACATTCCCTTGCTTCTAGATCTACTACTTTTGGATGTACCTACTCTTTCTTATGGGTAAAAAATGATTGTTGGGTCCATATGAAGGTTACCTAACTCTAGGATGGAGACTCTCTTGAACTCCAAGAATACTATAGGTACTATTTGCTTCCCTGCTTCTAGGGGCCAAGTGGGGAGAGAGTAGAGGGAGTCATAGTTGTGGGCTGGTACTATTTTAAGGGGAAATTATAAGGGGATAATTCTAACATGTTAAGAATATATGAAAGGTCCCCTCCTATCCTTACTATAACTTTGATTCCTACTCTGTGTCCATTTACTTCTCCCCAAAGAGTAGCACTATCCACCCAAAAATCATGAAAATGGAGCTTAGATATCCACATCTCCCAAGAGAAGAAACTGGAGATCAACATTGAGTTAAATTTTTATTTATAATGCTCTGATGTTGGTGAAGAGAGAGATTTATCCATTGTCCCTACTATAAAATATCATGTTACCTCTGATTTATTTACCTTTAATGCCAAGAATTAGGATAGGAAAAGTAAACCTAAAGAGAGAGACATTGAAAAGGATAATGACACTCACCATTGGAAGAAAGGGGAGATAATTGTCAAGAGGAAGATAGTGAGACCCCCTAATAATTGTTGTAACTCAAAACCTTATAATATTCCTAAGAGGAAGCTACCTAATTATTTTAAGATCTTTCAATCTCTCATAGGCACACAATATTTAATTTTATAAGGATTCAAAACTTGCATACTAGAATTTTATGGGCTTAGAGACCCTTGACATATGGTTAAGATATTCCTTAGAATGTGTGGTAATATTGATATTATCTTCTTACAAGAGGTAAAAATAAATGATTTTAAACTTAACATATCTCTTCAATGTATATGGAAGGATTTAACTTCCTTCTTTACCAAACATCATAGAGGTAAGAGGGGCCTTTTATCCTCACTGGACCAAAATGGTGTAAGCATGTCATAGATTGGGGAACTTCATTGTGTAATAAAACTTTTTGGGTTCAAGGGGAGAAGAATAACAAAGAATCTAGAAGAAAGGAGTATGAAATCCATAACTCAATCATACCAATTTGGAGTTTGTAGAAGCCTTAACAAATTATAGGGATTCTCATAGGAGACCACAAAATAAAAATATTCAAGGTGCTAGAACCAAGGCTATGATAAAATAGATCAACCTTTGTGATAAAGGTTCAAATTGATTCTCAAGAGAAATAAATATAGAGATAGAATTGATTGCCTTTGTGAGGATGAAATCACAATGTAATCCTAGGAAGACATACTACATACATTTGTTTCATAGTAGTCTAAGTTATTCACGACTAAGGATGTGGGTCAAATGATGGAATAAACAAGAAATAGAATGGATAATCCCCAAAAAGGTGTTTGATGAAGATGCAACATATCATAGGAATGTTAATATAGTTAAAGAGATTAACAATTTTTTTCTCAAAATAGGAAATGAAAATTTCCCAAACCTAATGTTCTATTTACAAAATTCTATAAAGAGACCACTAGCTTGATAGGGGATGAACTTATTTAGGTGTATGTATATTCTATTTAGAATAAATATTTGGGTTCAAAACTTAACTGTGCTCTTACTAAACACATCCTAAAGGGTGAAGATAGAACAATCACTAATATATTCGAGGCCAATTTTGAACCTTTAATTTTGACCAAGGCCTTTTTTGGCATGTTAGATTCAATTTTATTTTGTTTATGAGCCCAATTTGCTCAAAAATTTGACCAATGGGGGCTCATAAAATTATTTTGTAAAAAGGTTTGAGATCATTTGATCAGTATTTAGGTATTGTATTGGGCAGAAGGTTTGGAGGTCTACACACATGGGAGCATTTTGAGGTGTGTGTATTTTTTTTGTAAGTTCTTCCACATTTACCCTTACCTTGAAAATTTCCTTTAATCATTTGTTGAATGTTCTTACACTATGTTAACATTTTGACACATTTTTGTCCAACATTAATTTGTTTTTGCCCCTAAATAGGTATGCACTCCTTATACACTTCGATATTTTTGTCTTTTAATTCTCTATTTGGTATTTTATATCCCACTTTTGGGCAACATTCTTGTCCATTCACTCATTTTAACAAATGTTAATAATAAGACAAAGATTTAGCTGAAGAATTGGGACAAAAAAGAATTATATAAAAAGATCCATTAACAAAAGGTCGAGTATTCCAAAAAGAGAAGAAAATAAACTTGGAAAAGCACACAATGATTCATGTTTTATCAATAAAACCACTGCATGATTCATTAGGGTCTAGATTTTCTAATACTTATTAAAGTTGTAACTATATAAATTATTGCAATCATACATAGTGACATTAAACACAATCCTTCACTTGTTGGTATGTTGAGGGCACTCCTAAGGTCCCAAATGGATATAGAGAAAATTTTTGATGCAAATATACTCAACAATGTCCCTTTTGGTCATTTCTCTTATTATTATTATTTATCATGAACAATTCAGAGTTAGAGAAGATGAGAAGAAAATGTGTAAAATATAGTGCACAGTTGAAAAGTAGTTCTTGGGAAGAAATTGACTTGTTCTTTTCTCTATTGTAGCCATAGCACCTTGGTTCTTTCCATGATTGAGGTCAATACAAACTAGCAAGACCTAATTTCCATGTTGGAGCTATCCCATGAGACTGGGCCTATCCAACATAGATCTTGTGTCAACTTGTATCAATGGTAATGTCACAAATGCCTCCTTATCCCGTGAGACTAGGCCTATCCAACATAGATCTTGTGTCAACTTGTATCAATGGTAATGTCACAAATGTCTCCTTTCATGTATTTAAGTATCATGAAACTCTAGAATTTTTCATCTAAAGTGTCGATCCTAATTTTGATTTAAACTCAAGTATGGATTATGATTCCTAGAGCCATCAAAAAAAAATAATTAGGTCGGTTCTAGTAATACAGGTATGTAGATATTTTCTATGTGTGTGTGTATTCATATATGTAACACATTCAATTTTCATTCATCATTGGTTCAAAACTTCAAATATATAATGATAATACTTCAAAAGTGTGATATTCAAAAATTCATAACCGTCAATAAAATTATAAATAAAATACCTCATATATCATATTCATACTTTGGAAAAGTCTCAAAATGTCATTACACAATGAAAATTTGAATTAAAAGTCATATTTCATAGTTAATATCCAAAATCATCTTCATTATCTTCTTATGAATCAAGGTCAAAATTTGGTTTCCCTTCAACTTCATTTGAACCAATAGTCATGCCACTCATTGTGTTCATGTCATGTGGAACATTTTCCTCTTATTCATCTACAAAGACTTGGGTAAGTTGTGCATCTATGGCATCTAAATCAGTACACTCAAGGACAAGATCCCAATTCCTTCTCACATCCTCACAATCATTCATTTTCTTATGTGACAGTAGGAAAAGGTTGGAGTATATAAAGACCAAATCCTCTACTTTTTTGGCACCCAAATGATTGTGCTTAACCGAGTGGATGGATTATATACTCCAATTCTACTCATATGAAGAACTTGCAACCTGTTGAGTTAGCATGCAACATTTACATTTAGTATTTAATTTCAATATGACATTTTGATCAAGTGAAAAATAATTTAAAAAGATACTTTCTTGGGAGAGAACTTTAATTACAAGAGGCTGCAAGAAATTGATGCACTGACCATATCCATGCCACAATTCATTAGCATCCATCCTATATTGAGCATGAAGAGCAGTAGTACCATGATATTTCAAAGATATAAATGAGGCAAACTCAATGAGGACAAAATTTTGAGTTTCACCATTATCATATATATTTGAAAATGTAGCCTTCTAACTAGTAGAAACCTTTGCATCTCTATATGGTGCCACCATGTTTGGTTGTGAAACCACCTCTTAGCTATAAAACCTAGGTCATCTTGTTCCAACAATCAACAATCATTTTTTCCAAAACTTTAAAAAATGTATTTGTATGTTCATTTCCTACTATTATTGTTTCTATGTGCTCCACAATGTTGCCCAGGCCATCACTAATTTCCCCCAAACATGGGTGATTAGTATTAGCAAACCTAATAATGCTCATCATGGCCTCAATAAATTCCAAAATATATTCCATGTGATCCCACCATTCATCACCAAGGATAAATGCTTTTAATTTTTGGTCTCTTGTTGTGTTTGATTGCCTCCATACACTCCACAAAGTATTGATAACCATAGCATTCAAGGCCTCTTGCACCTTCACAAGTCATCTCAAGATGATTGCGTGAGATACAAATTGTGTTTTGAAAACCTATGATGGCATAAAACATATGTGTCCTTTATAATTTTTATTTACAAATGTATTAAAAATTAAAAAGTTAAAAGTTAAATATAAAAAATAAACTTAAATTACCTTCAACATCTCCAATGCAGAGGTCTTAAATATGGCTTGTGTCATGATGATTAATCACAAACATTTATCTCTTCTCAGCATTAGTGTAAATTTTATCAACCCACTCAGTTTGACTATCAATCTTTTGCATGATTGAATTGAGTGACAGAACTATACATGGTGTCCATAAAAATGTGATGATATGTGGCCTCTACTAGCCCCATCTGCCCTACAATTTGTAGCACTATCCTTTATGACATGGAAAACATCTACAACAACCACTATCTCAATTAATTCTCAAAGAATATTGGCCATGATACATCTTTCACTTGCCCCTCACAATCCACTACCTTCATGAATATCATCCCTTTAGGTGACACTATTATAAAATTGATCAAAGGTTTATTCATACAACATTTTCATCCATCAAATATGAACACACCTATTTTCACCTTTTCTTACCAAGGACTAATATAATCAACAACTTTCTTGCAAAGGGTAGTCACCATTTGGCATTATATTGTATTTTTCATTAGTGACAACACTTATTCAATTTTGTATGGTTACCGAGCTTATCACTTAGTCTATAGTTTATACCAAGCATTCAATGGTTGCCAAGTAAGTTCATTAGTTAAGTAGTTCACACCGAGCATTCCTAAAGCTATCGAATGAGTGTGCAGTCCAATAGTGTTTATCGAGCCTACAACATTTATCGAGCAGATAGTGGTCACCATGCTTCATAGTGTCTATCAAGTCATCAGTTTGTGTGATGAGAAGCTATTATCTACCGAGTGATGGATGTGTAGTTTTTACCTAATGAAAGCAAGGTAAATAAAGGATTCAGTATCTATCGAGTAACACTATATCTACCAAGTCTCCAATGGTCATTGAGTTTGAAGCTATGTTGTGTGATTAGTATGGACCATGCCTCTACTCCTACTGAGTGCATGACGATGCTGAGTAATGTAGTGGATGCTGAGTATCAAAAGTTCACCAAGTCAGCTTGCAGAACCTGAGTTTCTACTATTTGGCCGACTTAGTAATATTTTGTTTACTTGTGTTTTAGCCGACCTTGTAACTGTAAATATCAGAATGGTATATATGTAATGTATTTTATCATTTGCAACATATGCATGAGAGTATCAAGTAATGGATATGTAATGTTTTGAGAAGAATGAATGTGAATCAACAGTAGAGCAGAGTATCAACAAGGTCTACAAGGAGCAATAAGGTTATATCAATCACAAGAGGTGATCTATACTTCAAAGATCTATTCAGAAATTAAGTTGTAACTCAACTCCACTATTTCATCTTGACAGGTGAATTAGTTTTCTAAATCCTTTAATAGGGTAGACTTAACAATCTTTGTTTAAATCTCTTAACATAGTGCATACTTCATTGTATGTTTGTAAAACCTCTAACAAGGTGGATCTAGCAGTCCAAATTGCTCTTAATAGGTTAGATCATCAAAAGTGGTCAATGTAAGTCCTAATAGGCCAACTTTATACTACAGTAGTGAAGTTTTGTGGGTATCATCCCCATCCTAGTTTTACTTTCAATTTGGAAGGTTTCTAGGTCACCAAAATACTGTGTTCGTGTGTTATGAATTTTTTTTTTTTCATGCATGCAGTAGATTAGATGGATTAAGTGCTGAATTAATTTAAAAATGTTGAGGTTACAGATTCACCCCTCCCCTCTCAATAACCTAGCTAGTCTTGATTATTTTCAACATCACCATCTCTCACCAATAAGGTGATCTAACAAGATTGAATGGAAGCCCACTAACATATAAGAAATGAGCAATACTTTGATCAGCAATTTCTCTAATTTCTCAAAATCTCCAACTCTCTTAAATAGGGATGCACATATGCTAAACAATGGAGATAAATTGTGTGATTAAATGAGACAACTTCAAGGTTCCTTCTTGTTGTGGACTTTCACTCAATTTTTGCAATGTGATGTGTTGGTTCTCACAAAAATCCTTATGTTGTTCATTTCATGGATACTAACTTGACTTTTAAATCTTCAATTACTTTGAAACAAATAAACTAGACAAAGAGATAAAAGCTATCTAGCTCTTAAAATGAAAAATAATGTGGATGATGGGGTGAGCCTCTAAGTAGTACTTTATATTGAAGTTGATGAAAGATCAACTCTACAGCTCCCAAGAATCGCCTGTATGCAAACACCTATTACAAAAAGAGAGAAGAAAAAGATATGGAGGCTAAAATTCCTAGATCCATAGATGAGACATTCGTGATGAGAAAAAAGAGAGATTTTTATTATCAAAAGTGAATAAATAAATTACAAAGAGATCAATCCTTATAAAAGGAGATCAAAACCATAACAGGGTAAAACCTAAGTTGCATGATAATAATTAATAAAGAATTAATTATTATATGCCTAAAGTTTAGCTTAAGTAAACTAGAGATAATAAGTGACTTAATAATTAAATCAAAATCATTTAATTAATAAGGAAATATCTTATTACTCTAACACCCCCCCTTAAAATAAACTTAGGGAGTAGCTAAAAACATAGAAACTACTGCTGAAAGCAAATTTGTGTCCCAACAACAAGGCTTGATGAAGTATCCAAGCACAACCAAATCTCTGTAAGAGGAAAAATAGAGAAAAATACATGGGAAAAACCCTACTACAAAAAGAGATGGAAAGAATGTTCCAAAAGATAGGAACAAAATATGATCATGAAGAACACCACTGAAGCATGAAGTTGTAAACACTACTAAACTGGTAATCTGAAGAACCTCCACTATATAGAATATGACTAGGTAGAGAAGACTAAGTCTAAATAGCTGATCAATCAAAGATGGAAGGTATCTTCATGGCCTCCAAAAATAGGAATGAAAGAATGTCTATATGATAAATGATCCATCTCCCCGAAAAGCATAGGTATCCATCCACTACAATTGCCTAGTACATAGGATCAAATACTGAATAAATAGCTCACTCCATCAAACCAAGAAAGAAATAGCACCAACATAATCCCCCTCTAATTCTGAGAAGTAACACATGAACACTAAAACTAAATGCAATATCTCATGTAGAAAGAAGAACTATGAACATCGAGAATGCAAAAGAAGTACAAACACCTATACTGGCATATGCCATTGACACATCATGAGGCTAATTTCATGGAAGAAACACTCAATTGACATAGGAAGATGGAAAATATAGCCAAAATGAAACCCCTCAAGTCACTTTATAATGTAGTGTGATTACAACATAACACAAAGATGTCCAAGATCCTGAAATGCAATAGAGTGGCACTTTATCTCAATGTGTTTGCAAAAATACTACAAAAGGATGTCAACAAAGATCAAAAGAGACATAAGGTTGATAAAAAAGATAGTATAACCCATGAAAAATTATATGAAACAACAAAATCAATCCCCAAACCTAAAACAACCAAGATATCCATTAGAATGCAGAAAAGCAAAAAATTGAATGGGATGTGCCTAGAGCATAATTAGGAAAATAGAATGTCTCAAAATATGTCTCTCGGACTGAAAAATATAATTTTTTTCTTTGATAACCAAAATAGGCCACCAAACAACATCAAAATTCCACATAAACTACGCAATCATGATGGGCTCAAAATTAGTTTTTCAGTGCTTCTTTTGCATCAAAAAAATGAAGTTCGTATGAGCAAGTTATGGCCAAAAAACCACATGCAGGTCAAAAAAGTGCTAGAAAAGAAAAACAAATAAAATTTACCGCCTCAAGATCTATGACAAAATGTCTTGAAAAGTGTGTCCACTAGTACCAAAAATTACCTCAAGAAGCATAATAGTTCTGTACAAAAATTGTCTCAATTTGTGTGCCCCAAAATCTTAATTTTTGTGCAAAAAAGTCACAATTTTTTTGCCAAAAATACAAAATCATCGCATTGAGAAATGTGCCAAAATATCATTTTTAAAAATCTCAATTTGTATGCCCCAAAATCTTGATTTTTATGCAAAAAATCTTGATTTTGTGCAAAAAATCTTGATTTTTGTGTAAAAGATCACAAAATCATTGCCTTAGGAAATGTGCCAAAAATAGAAAATCATCACCTCAGGAAATGTGTTTAATCACAAAGAAAAAATTTTAGCCTCAAATTCCAACTATATCCAAATTGGACATATTTTATATGAAAATAGGAGTTTTTGGGCACTCTAAACTCAACGATGATGACCATTTAGGCTCAAAGTGCACCAAAAAATAGTGAACCCCCGATTCAATACAAAACAACTTTGAAACATGAAACCTTCTAAACAAAAAGCATAGATCCAAAAGCCAAGACAAACTTTTCATAAAGAGAATAGGGGGCATGAAGATCTGAAGCTCAGATACCATCTTGAAGTTGATGAAAGATCAACCCTACAACTCCCATGAATCACATGCATGCAAACACCTATTACAGAAAGAGAGAAGAAAAAGCTATGGAGGTTGGACTTCCTAGATCCATAGATGAAACATTCTTGATGAGAAAAAAGAGAGATTTCTATTATCAAAAGTGAATGAATAAATTACAAAGAGATCAATCCTTATAAAAGGAGATCAAAACCCTAATAGGGTAAAATCGAGGTTGCATGATAATAATTAATAAAGAATCAATAAAAGAATGAATTATTATATGCCTAAATTTTAGCTTAAGTAAACTAGAGATAATAAGTAACTTAATAATTAAATCAAAATGATTTAATTAATAAGGCAATATCTTATTACTCTAACACTTTCTTCATCATGTCAACTAGGTATACATAGTACTATCTTCTATGGATGTGGAAATGATTAAAACATTGTCAGTGTTCATGCAAACAATGTATGAAGGTGCAATCTAAATGAAAATCTCTAGTGGAAGTTGAACACTTCAAATTTAAGCACAAATCTAACCTTGTATTGTTATTTACAATCAAAAACACCAAAAGTTATGGAAATTAACTTCAACATTAATTACCATTCAACAATATCTTCCATTCATCTACTTCCATTTCTACTTAACATAAAAATGAAATCTAATCTAAGTGAGAAATTGAAGAAACCATGCAACACCTCAAAGAAGCATTAAGTAGTCCACATGAAGATCGACAATGAATCATTAATTACTTTAATAGCATTATGGGAATAATTTCATTGAGTTTCCTCTCGTACTCTATTTCTACTACTAGCTAGCTACTATGTCTAGCCCTTTAATGCAAAGTGGGCAGCAATGGAAGCAAAATGGGTTTTTCCCCAAACTCACTTATGGAAAACCAAGTTAGGTTTCACACAACTCTTCAATTTCAAAGGAACATCTTTTTACCCTTTTAAGTTTTTTCAACTCCTATAGAGATGAGAAACAAAAAAGGTGATCACACAAGACTAGTGTATCAATCCATTACTTTCATCATTATTCCATCTGTTATGCAAGGTTTGTGCACAAATCATCAAGATTGACCTTAGGGATAATAATAGTATTTAATGGACCTTATTATTTCTATTTGAGACACTTCCAACCATTCAACAAAGTTCCCTTTTCTCCAATGCCAAGATTGCAAATTTTGGTCTAGTTGACTAGGCATTCCCAGTAACCTTGTGACGGGGGTTTCTCCCACTTAAATTCTATGAATTCAAAGGACCCTTGGAAAAAATCTCAGTTTTGGATGCCCTTTTGGGGAATACACAAGACTCCAAGGCTTTATATCCCAACACCATATTCACCCCCAAAAACTTGCAACAATCAAAGACCTAATAAGCCTAATTAGGTTTAGATTGTAAAGGAAGCCTTCATTAGTCAATTCATATGACTGAACTAATGCTTATAAAATACTTAGATGGGTATAGGAACACCAAATCCTTCAAAATATTGAACCCTATCCATCCCCTAGAGAAGACTATGTACAAATTTGAAATGATAATGACCAAGCACATAGGTCTTGCTTGGCCTATCAATGGAAAAATTAATAAAACAACTTTGGAATCTTATAATAGATGTTCTCTAATAGCATTTTTGAGGTGCCATGAAAAACCAATAGCGGAAACATGAGTTAGGGTTTCAGACTAGTTTACACAAAAACACCTAGATCTATTTCCAAACACAACCAAATTTGGTCATGCCAAGTGCATTCCAATCCCAATTAACTCTCTTATTTGGATATGCAATAAAGTTACATTGTCCAATCCTTAGTCATTCGTATAGAATAGAAATGTATAACAAATTACAAGAAAACTATTTTTTATTGATTTGAAATTACCACAAAAATATATAACGTGTCTTATTTCTTCATGAATCCATTTAGAATACACTCCCTCTAATGTCTACAAGTAACTTTCAAACTTAAGATATTGTTGGGGATTTGTTTCTTCAATGTTGTATTAGTTTGAATAAATTTAGCATTAGTTTGCACAAAAGTTAGAAAAGTTGTCAATGCAACTTTTTCAACATTTTGTGCAACTTTTGCAATTTTAGTACTAATGACCTCTTATGGCTCCAAATTGAAGTTGTGATCTTGACCAAGCACCATCTCATTGCTTTCCTAGCTTCTACTTGAATAATTTACCTTGAAAAAGAAAGGAAAGATTTCATTGAACTCACAAAATTGACAGGAAATAAACAAAATGAAAGAAATATGAGAGCTTGCATGAAATAACATTGCATCAGTATCAAAATAAGGAAGCAAAATGAATCTTCTTTAATCTCATGGGTTTTATGGTTGAAAATTTTGAAATCAAATTATACCAAAATCTAGAAAAACAAATAAATTTAACAATATAATATACCAAATTTTAGTTTTCTCATCCTCCCTATCTTAGATTTTTGAAATAAATGCATTCTTAGCTATCTAGAGTCTCTTCTCTTTCAAGAGATTTTATTTCTTCTTTGCGTTTTCTTTATGATAGATCGTTGCCTTGATGAGGACAATTTCACTATCTTTTCCAATAGGAAAACATTGATAACATGAGAGGAATTCACTGCTAATTAGCATATGTATGTTTGTTTTATTTTGAGTTGAAAGAGTCAACCATCTATGTATGCAATATCCCTAGATCTAGGAAAAATATTATTTCTAATAAAGACAACATGCACTCAAGAAAGAGAGAGATTCATATCATCATCACTACAACTCTTAGATCAAGAATAATTTAACTAACTTTACACATGTTATTTAGAAGTAGAAAATCATTATCTTCATTTAAAATAAATTCAAATAAGTCTTCAAGATTGAAAAAGTTTTAAATGATGCTTTAATTTTTGAAGGCTATTTTAATTCTCGACAAGTCCTTGACTATAAGAAGTTTTACAATCATAGCCACAAAAAGTTTTGGAGTCCACCTCATCATATGTTTCAAAACCTAGTTAGGAAGAAAACAACCATTCATATACCATTTAATCTAAATTCCATCATATTTGGTTCCATAAATTTTCACATGGTTGTACTTTGTGTGTGTGTGTGGTATTATAGAATGAAAAATTTCTTAATCACATTAAAATACTAAGTCCAAATTATGGTGGAGGAAAGATATTAGGAAAGATGATTTGGGAAGGAATGTGAAAATTGGTTGGCCTAATCTTATGAGCATGATTGTGTGTGTATTTTTAAATCTTGTATAATATTTTATTATTTTTATTATATACAAGATACTACTAATGTTCATATTTTTACATTTTGTATATTTATATCCAAAATATTTACCTATGAAGAAAGACCACACTTGACAATATGAACCTAGAATAAAATAATGAGACAATTGCTAGATTGTGGTCTCAGTTCTAAAGAAAATTTGATAAATGTAATTGTCCTTGCAAAAAGTGTAAGGGTTTAAAGAATTAAAGAATTATAATCACAATAGCCCAAAGTCATTCTAGGCAACATGGTCATGTTAAAGGGGGCACAATTTTTGTCAACTAGTGAATGTAGATTTCCAACTTGAGGAACATGGAGGTGTGAATATTCAAGATGATGATAATGCTCACATGGAAGAAGATGATCCTGTAGTAGAGAACATAATTGAGGATAATGGTGTTGTAGTAGCTGATAATGTGGCAGAGGACATGATTGAAGAAGATGGTATTGGAGTAGCTGATAAGATTATCATGATGATGAAGATGGTCTTGATATACATATACTTGAGAAGGCATATGAGCCCCTATACCAAGGCTTCCAAACAACTCTTCTCTCTGCTATAGTGTTTTTGGTCAACTTGAAGGTTATGAATAGTTTATCCTATGTAGAAATGTTACATATGCTAAGGTGTGTCATTTTTGTCATCTTCAATGTTATCATACCACTACTATTCATTATATTAACAAATATTTTTGTTTTTGTAGCTTGATAGGTGACTTTTTCGTACCACCATCAAATATTGTGCCTCATTTATATTGAGAATTATCTAGTATTATGAATCAAATTGGAATGAAGTATCAGACAATACATGCATATCCCAAAGATCACATTATATATCATAAACAACATGAATTTGCAACATAATTCCTTGATTGTCATATTAGTAGATATTGGATAGATCAAATACCAAAAAAAGTGCCTCGCAAGGTTCTTTGGTACATTCTCATTATTCTACATTTTTGGCATCTTCAATGTTAGCATACCGCTATTATTCATTATATTAACAAATCATTTTTGTTTTTGTAGCTTGATAGGTGACTTTTCCTTACCACCATCAAATATTGTGCCTCATTTGTATCGAGAATTATCTACTATTATGAATCAAATTAGAATGAAGTATCAGACAATACATGCATATCCCAATGATCACATTCTAAATCATAAACAACATGAATTTGCAACATAATTTCTTGATTGTCATATTAGTAGATATTGGTTAGATCAAATAAGAAAAAAAGTGCCTCACAAGGTTCTTTGTTACATTCTCATTATTCTACATCTTTAATGATTACTCAAGTACACTATCTTGACATAATTTATGGATTACCATGCATGCAATAAAAGTCAAAATAACATTATGTGAATGCCTTAAGTCTACATATATGATCTTTAATGATTACTCAAGGAGAGTCGCTTGGCATCGAAAACCCCAAGCTTGGATCATATAGATTCAACTCCCTTAACAAAAGGCTCTAGCATAGATTATTATCTAAGTGTTATCAATTAATTAAAACTTCCTCTTCCAACCCTCTGGGCACAATGATCACTAGGCTATGAGATAGAATCCCCCTCCATATGCTACCCTACCCTACCCATGCTCATCCAAAAATGAGTACCCATAGGCATGCATATTCCCAACCCAACCCCAATGATCATAACTCCCAGATGTACCATGGAAGATCAAGCCTCACAAGTCACTCGACAAATATACGTGCATGTATTGATGTGTGGCGCACCACCATCATGAAGATCATAACACAAGGACTAGATGAGAACACAATACAAAATATCACTTAACCAAAAATAGTCTCGAGAGGATAGATGTAGCACACATTCCAATATAGTATAAAATCACAATAATGGTTTGACTAACATCCAAATGGATTATCTAGGTCCATGACCAACATCATGCCAAGAAAACCAAAGAAAAAAAGGCAACACAGAAAACAAGGTAAAAACCCCAAAATTGGAAAACTTTAAAATTAAAACCCATTTGTCCTTTTCATAGAAAAGCCTTGAAAATCCAATAAAATTTTGGTTTGGACATTGTACGCAAAAAAAACTAGCATAATGGTGTGAAACCCCAAACCCTCATCCCAAAAATTTGGAAAATATTCATACTTGACTAATCAGGCAGAACCAACAAATAGAAATGGAGGGGAACACTAGTTCTTAGTCTCCAAATAAAAAACTACCAAAAATGGATATAAAATCTAAGCTAAAACAAGAAAATAGGAGAGCCCTACTTGATAGCAAAAGGGATTGAAATGGAAAGCAACCTGATAAAATAATAATCCCATGAAAGTTGTCAAAAATTGTGGCAAAGTAAGGTCTCCCTGAGCTGGATCCAATGAGACTGATCTTGCTAAGATCCCACACTCAAAGTTTTCATAATGAATAGAAATGTGATCCTCCAGAAGAGGATTCTCAAAAAAGCTCTGAATTTTGTATTTTGCAAAAGTGAGAAGTGAGGATTTAAATTCCTCTTTTCATACTTATTCACCTTTTGAGTGAATAATTGATTAGGGCAAATAGCCAGTTAGACTAGCTAGACTCTGAATCAACCCATACGAAAATAGGCTATTCCTAGAAGTAGAAATTCATCTATGAAAAAGCTGCCAAAAATTAAATTCAATAAAATTTAAAGCTCAAAATCTCAAAATCACACAAATTTTCTTAACAACTTTCACAACAATGTGGACCTCTAAATGCACAGACACACTCACTAGTCTAATCACATAATGCAAATGAGTTTAGATTTACTAATCATCAAAAGGTTTAATTTAAACAACTAATTAAGGATATGGTGACCATACAGGGATGAAATTGGTAAAATATGAACAACTAAATCAATAACTCCATGTGTCACTGCAAGGGATATAATTCTTGCACACTAAAACACATGATCAAGTGCAATTACATATAATATCATAGCTAAAGCAATAAATGTATTAAAAATCTAATTTAACCATTTTTTTTATTATATTGAATAATCCATGTACATCACTCACATTCACACAAATAATTATGAAACAAGAATGGAGTAAATTTTCATAGCATAAAATCCATCATATAATAGGATCGAAGTTATATCCAAAATATCAGATAACTAGGTATCATTATAGACCTACTGTCATCTTAAAATGGCATCAATATATAAATATGATAAACTGAACAACATTGTTGTATAACATTTATGATATTGAAATCAGAGTATAACATCCGACCCTTAGGTCAACTTAAAGAACAATAATAAGAGTATCAAGTATCTCTTGAATCAAAATAAACAAGATACAAACTGCAAACATGAGAGGCACTACAATTAGTGTTTTGTATTAATGAACTTTATATCATATTAATGATGTTATGTGATTGTATTGATTGAATGTTATATTTCATAAATGGATGAATGAATGAATGCAGTATGTAGTTAGATTTTAATGAAGAATTTAGATTAATGTTAGGGGGAGGAGGATGAAGCCAGATGAGCTCCCACTTTCACATGGTTGGCCTTGTTAAGTAGAGAATATTAAAGTATTCTCGAAACCAAATGAAGCTCAAATTAACATAACTTCATTATTAATCAATTTCATTCATTCTAGGTCTTTTCTCATAAATACATTTTGAATGTGTCATTGTCAAGAAACTAGCAAATAACAAACTAGAAGGGCCGATACATAACTTTTCTAGAATGATTCAGCTTCATTTTGTGTAAGTATTATCTTCTTAAATGCATCAAACGTACATGATTCCTCTTACAGAGATCAATTTTTTAGTTTGAAATTGAGATTAAATCCTTTGTATATGAAAATTATGAGATTGAGAAATACCATATATATATTTAACATTGGTTCTATTTATTGGTATTATGGCAATTGTTGTAGTTATTGTTATATCAAATTGAGACCACCTTCCGTAGTTGATGGGACATATCAAAAATATTTAAAAAGGAAAAGGTAAGATTGATTTTGTAATTCAATCATTGAAGACTCCCTTTGATTGATGATTATACTTAATTCTTCAAATTTTCAAAAGTTAGAATATGTTGTAGTGAGGGTAATTAGGAACAATTAACCTTCAGTAATCCATTGTAGGTAGTTTCTTTTCTTAACTCAAACAATTTCATTTTATGTATATGTGTCCATAGCAACATGGTACCTATTTATAATTTGAACATGGTTTCAGATGATGCAACTAAATGTGTTGATAAAGCAAGTGGTCCATTGAATAAATCTGCATAAAATGTAAGAAGTAGAAGTATTGAATAAATCTGCATAATCCATTGTAGGCAGTTTCTTTTCTTAACTCAAACAATATCTTTTTATGTATTGGTGACAATAGAAACATGGTACCTATTTATAATTTGAACATGGTTTCAGATGATGCAACTAAATGTGTTGATAAAGCAAGTGGTCCATTAAATAAATCTGCATGAATGACATCCACCCCCTTATATATCTATTGCCGCCTATATAGTTGGTTATTCACAATTAGTCGTGAGTTGTTCTTTGATCCAAAAATCTATTGTATCTCATGTGATATCACTACCAGATGAGTATTCTTCTTCCTAGCTTATATAATTAGATCATAGAAGATCAATTCTTAGATAGGTGTCATATTCTCCATTGAGTTGATAGTCATTGAAGACTCATTTGCTAGACACTGAGAAGACTAGAAATAGTTTATAGGTATTGTATTTTCCTATTTCATCCTAACAGGTGATTGTGTTACTTAGAAGTTAGTGTATAATTCACATTCATTTATTCCTTCTAATTTTTCCATTCTTCCTACTCCAATTGATAAACATTATAATAAACTTTCAAGTGTTACATTGGCTTTGTAAAATTACTATTATCCACCCCTTATGATAGTGAAATGCAATGAAGAATGATCAACATTACTCTTCTTGGAGACTACATCCAAGTGAATTTCCACTCAAATATGGGACTCATATCAATAAAATGATTGTTTCCCCACAAGATGATGGGAAAGAGGGAAGCTAGAGAAGAGGGAAACATTGCCATCATATTTTTCAAGAAATTTAAAAATCATTGTGATATTGCTATCAATATTTAGCTATATGTGTGTGTGTGTGTGTGTGTGTGTGTGTGTGTGTGTGTGTGAAACTCATTGACCCATATCTCAATTTTATCAGGTATTTGGTTTACATGAAAACTAGTTGGCAAGATGTTTCTTTATCAATTGTTGACCAAAAGGTAAAAATAGTAGTAATTTTTGTATGATAAGAGAAGATGTCAATACAAAAAGGTTCACTATCTAATGTTTCTCTATAACCTCAATTTTCATCACCACAAATACTCGATTTCATCTTCTAGATCAACAAATTTGAATATGTCAATTAACATGCAACAATAGTTTTAATGAATAGGAGAAACTGAATAATTTAAGTGTGGATAAATTGATATAAATCTAGCATTGTTATAATTAGAGAAGTTCATATTCAAATAAGTTTCATGAGTCATTTAGTCCTTATATTTTCATCACTTGATATATGGGATATGTATGTTGTTCATATTTATTTTTACACTTATGTCTACACATGTTTTTCATTATGGAAAAGCAATTTTTAAAGAGGAAACAAGACAAATAAGATAGCAACAAAAAAAACAAAAGTCATGATATCTATTAGATTTCCACAATCCATGTTAATGCTTTTAAATTTCTAGATTTGATTATGTATAGTTTTATTACATCAATATTTTAGATCATACTAAATGATCCATCATTGAGATGCTAGAGAGAAAAGAAAAGAAAGTCATGTTATTTATCTTCTCCTTCTTTACTAGGGCTAGACATGGAATCACCTTAGCTATATTTATCTTCATTTAATTGGATAATGTCCTTTTCATTGCCAATTTTCTGCATCTTGGTAACCAAAATCCTCAAATTCTTCAGAGAGGCCTTAAGGATCTTGAAATAGTTATCACCAATATACACAACAACCTCTTCCAAATTCTTATTCTTACTCTCTAAAATAGATATATACTCCCCCATCTCCTTGGCATCATTATAAATATACAAATTGAATTATTGAAATGTTACTCCACAATAACAAAAATGGCATTATCTAGCTGATATTCATTTCATTAATAATGATCAAATCAAAAAATTCCTCATTAAAATCCAAATGCAATAGATAGTATCATTAGAATATGTTTTACAAGAAGATCATCATGTAGACATGGGATAATAATAAATAATAGGAGATATTTTGTGTTGAGTAATATTCAAGATCCTAATTAGGAAGCATGTTAAACACAAGCCCATAGTAACACATCCACTTAGTTATGGTATCATACAGGCATACGCATGCCACAATAAAGATAGATTATATACTATTTAGAACCAATCACTCACACAAAAATGTACCTTAAGATAATCCTAGTGTTCTAATTACATTCCTTAGTACTTTAAATTACATGTCAAGGTTATAGAAGCATTACATTTAGAGGTGAATGAATAATTTCAACAATATTTAGACTTGATCCCAAGTGATTAACTAACTAAAATTTTCCCTTCTAGAGGCATTACTTAAAAACTTGACCTAATTCTTGGAGCCAAAATTATAAATCAAGCAGCTTAGATTATGACTTGTTTGGAGAATCAGGAGATGAGGAGACACAAAATTATTAGAAAGAGGATATTTGAGAGAAAGTACAATTTTGTGTGTCATTCCTTCTCTACTTTTTCCTAAGAAGGGATGGAAGTGAAGACTTCCTATGGATTCCAAATCTATTAATAAGATTATAGTGAACTATCATTATTCATTACCTAGAATAGTTTACTTATTAAATTATTTGTTTAGTATTAAGATCTTCTCTAAAATGACCTCAGAAGTGGCTATCATCAAGTTTGGATTCAAGAAGGTGGTGAGTGGAAAAGTTTTTTCAAAGCTTAGGTTGGGTTGTTTGAGTGGGGGTGATGCTATTTAGACTATCTAGTGAACCAACTACCTTTGTTCCAATAATGAATTAGGAAGAAATTTTTGATAATCTATCTTTATGATATCTTAATCTTTAGTAATTCCTTAAAGGAACATGTAGAACATTTGAGGAGAGTGCTTAGAATATTTAGATTAGAAAGGTTATTTATTAATAATGTAAAGAGTAAACTATTTTAGGACAAGTTAATATTTTTGGGAAATGGTACTTCATTAGATGGCTTGAGTGCATATCCAAAAAAAAGTTAGGGTTATTCTTGGGTCATCAATTCCTAAGAGTGGAACTAATGTGAGAAGCTTTTTTGGTTTAGTAATTTTTTATAAGGGAGTCATCATGAATTAATCACATAAGTTTAACATCAACAAATTTGACACAAGGGAATTTTCGATGACATTTCTAAAATCCTTACACTGCGATCTGGAATAGTACAAAGATTGGAATATTGGGCAATCCACCCCCCCACTAACGAGGGTGGACCCAAGATTTCTATTTTTTAAAATAATTCATTTTCATCAAATTTTGAAAAACATGGCAACCAATATCTCATCATGGGCTTAGAATCCTAGTTGCATGGATGTCAAAATTTTGACCAAGCTTTGTTGATATTTTGACACAATAACTAGCTAGGATGTCATCATGGGTTTGGCATCCTAGTCACACGGGGTGGACATTTTGACCAAAGTTTTTCAACCTTTTGATAAACCCATTGGCCAATTGTGAAGACCAATTTTGACCAAGACATGCATAGAAATTACAACCTCAACACGGATCTATCAAATGTTCGATGGGAAAAATACCGACAAGACCATTAGTGGTTTATTCAACCAATTTCAGTAGAAAATTCTACAAAATTTTGTCAAAAAAAAAGGTTAATTCTACTAGTGAATGATAAGATATTTATGACCAAATTCCCTATTAAACATTTCACATAAGATCTTGGCTAAGATCTAGGCATTAAGACTTGAAAAAATATTACCACAAGTGATTAGCCCTTCCTACGAATGCTTTGTAAAAAAAAATGAAGCATAACATCTTACCACAAGTGATTATTCCTTCCCACAGATGCTTTGTAAAAGGAAGATACATACTTTAAAATCTTATAACCTACTAGGAGGTCATGGATTGTGCCAAGGCTTCCAAGATTAAATGTTGCTAATAGACTATAAAAAGGCCTATTATACGATTGAATGGAACTTTATCCAAATGGTGCTTAATAGTTTGGTATTTTATCCTACCTTCTAATAGATAGTACTTACACTCATGAATGGTGTTAATATATCAATAGAGAATTAAATGGACTTACATCAGAGAATTTTTTTCTTACCAGTTCATTTAGACACAGATGTCCTCTTTCCCCAACCATTTTTGTCATTATTTTTAGTCTCTACTCTACCTATTGAGAAATGATTCCCTCTCTCCTAGAGTCAAAGAAACTATTCTCCTTAATAACGAGGGCCCCTCCAATATTTTATTTGTACATGAAACTATTATTATCATTATTTTATATGAAGAGAACATGAGTAACCTCATGAAAAAGCTTGATTTATTCTATGTTACTTTAGGTAATAAGGTCTCATTATCCAAATCTATCCTTCTCATATGGGAAGAAGATCCATCAACATGGTGTAATATGCTATGGGGACCTAACCAGATTGTAAGATACTTAAGAATCCCCTTTCCACTATAAAATTCAAGAATTCTTTAATTATGGAATGTGTTTAGGGGGAAATGGAAGCAATAAATTTAACAATGGAAACACGATAGGATAAATTCATTCCTTAACCACTTCTACACTAATGCATTCAATACAAGAGAAAGAGGGGCTTCCAAACATAACTCTCAATATAACCAAAGTTGGATTAGAAAATCCCAAATAAGATGAAGGGATGCAATGCTAAACCCAAATTATATCAAGGAAGTATGGAAGCAAGTCATCTTAATTAACTTTAAGATGTGCAATGTGAATATAAATTAAAACAATTGATTAAATAACAAGAGTGAAATAGATCTAGGTATTATGTATATGCAATCTACCTAATTAAGATTTAGAAATAGGTCTATGCTAAGGGATGAAAGAAAGGGTGGAACTTTTACCTTGAAATATGAAAGAGAATATTATTTTTCACTTCAAAAATTATAGATCTATGACTATGACTATAATTCTGATTGTGATTAGGAAATCAAGATAGAAAACCCCAAAATTTTGAAAAAGCCCAGATCTCTAGGTACATGTCAACCTAAGTAAAACATATTGGTAGATTTACAATGTATGTGACATGTTCTAGTGGTGTTATAAAAAATTCAACCTATATTTCTTTTGGAAGCCCTTGACAAGTAGTCTCCAGATCCAAAGTCACAATTCTAATACCCTACTCTTGCACACAAAAATGATATAAAAAACTTGTTGGGGAAGGGCTTGCCTTGGTCAAGCCCTAGATTGAGGAATCAACCTTGAAATAAAATGAAATTTAAAGAATGTAAGGAAGAAATAAAAATGTAAATATACACCTTGCTTGATGAAACCCTTGTCAATAAGGATTTACAAATGCTTTTGTGTTGTAGATGTTTAATTTACAATGAAGGATGTAGAATATCTCCACAAGTGCAATGGATCTACCAAAACTACATAATGGAGCCATGGAAGTAAATTTGCACCTAAGAATAAGAATGAGATGAATTCAAAAAATTATATCTCCTCCCTTGATGGCCAACAAAATGATAGATCTTCAAGAGGAAATACTCACAAGGAAAATTTGAATCATGAAAACACTTTGAATGCTTGATAAATGCTTGAAAACCCTTAGTAAATTTTCCTACTTAAATTATTTAAGTTTCTTGAGATCTTGTATTCATGCATGTAGATGATAGTGGATGTCTAGTGATGTGACAATGAGGTTCCCAAGATTCCTTTTACACTAGTTTTTTAGCACAAAAATAAAACAAGCTAACGAGGTCAATTGATTTTCTAATTTTAGTCTCTAAGAAAAAATTAAACCTAGGACCAAAACCACATTGGGTATAGGCCATCTTGGTCAGCTTGTAGTAGTTCATGTTATACCTATATAGGTTAGCTAGGTTAGCCTATTCTAGGCTTGTCCCAAGAAGTGATAACCTCAAGGTCTTGGCAGCTATACAAATGAAAGAGAAAGAAAAGGAAATGAGCAAGAGAAAGAGTTGATTGAGCACAAGTCCATCCATGGTCCATAAAATCACTCAAGGATGTGATCTATAGGGTCTTAAATGATGAGTAATTATATTTGAAAATGTTATATTATGTTTCAAATGAATTTTAATGATTAATGGTATATTTTTCATGATAATTCTACTTAATGCATAAATATTCATATTATGTTGATCCTCACTATGTGGCATTTATAGCTTATTCTTTGTTGGCTCATTGTCATCATTTGTGAGAAACATAGTAGTAATTTTTATTATATCCTCACTTTAAGGGAAAGGGCCCTATTTAAATCTCTTCTCTATCTCATAGGATCTATTTTTTCCCTTTTTATTTGTTTTTTCCTTTTACACAATGATATTCTTTTTTTCATGCATTTTTTCTACAACATAAAATACTTATATCTCAAGTTGCAACCTTATTCTTCCTTCAAATTGTACAATTTTTATAAAATATATCACTTAGGGTATATATTGAATACTCATTCTCATCTCTTTCCCCTTTCTCTCAAGGATCCCTTTATTAGGAATTAGGGATAGTGTTGGCAATTTGAAGTGTAGAAAAGATGTTGTATTAATGATAGACTTTTTTTATTGATGCTAATATATATTATTTTGTTCATTATAGACTCAAATTATATATAATGTATGCTACTTAATAGTATAGCATAGACAATGGTTGATGTTAGGAATAAGGTGTCTCAACCTTGTATAATTCCTATTCTTATTATTTGTTTTGTAAAATGTATTTCTTGCAAATAATGTTGATGTGTCGACATCTTGAATTGTGTGTACAAAGATCATGACTAAAACGGTTATGATGGATTCCTATGACATGTAAGAGCTATGTTAGGAAGATTCAATGACAAGTGAAGACATGTGGCAACTAAGATATTAGAGTACTGTACACTCTACCCCAATAGTGGGAAAAAAAATTTGGGGTTCCTATTTTCTCAGAGAATGGTAAAACCCTAATACGGTTTACCTTTTGGGAGTAGCCCTAAAGTGAAGCGCATGTTATAAGCATTTTTAGGGTTTCGAAGAGATGCAATGCGAAAAAGGTGTATAGTTGGTACTGCGAGTAGCTACTGAAGTCTTTTATTGTTGATGTTGAACTTGCATTGCAAGTGTATTGTAACCTCATGTTGAAGATAATACATTGTGCAGGTTCTAAAGGGGTGGGGTTGTTTTACCGAAAGGTTTTTCCCCACCGGAAAATCCTTGTGTTATGTGTTCCTTTCTTTGTCTAATTTTTGTATGCATGGTTGGTTGCAATATTGTTGTTTACATGATATTGAATCTGTTAGTGTAGAAGATTTCAATAGGATTTGCATCATACTTTCCTTATGAGATTAGTGTAGGAAGCTGTTTCCACAAATGAGTTTCCTTGCAGTTGACATATTTGGATTTACAAGCTTATAGTAATTTAGAAGAATAAGTGTAGACACCATGTAGATATGTTCTCTATACTTTATATATTATTTTGGATGAGTTATGATTTATTTTGTAAAGACTAGTATCAAACCAATGTGCAAGGAAATATGATAGAGGAATTTGTAGAGTTTTTCTATATCTTAATTTTGAGAAGGAATTAATGTTGGTCAACATGACAAAAGGTAGAAGACATGTTCATGTACATATGTTTAGATTTGTGAATAATTTGGCTTATTTTGAAAAGGTCACTAGTGTGTAATGTGTGATCACCTTACAAGATTCTTTGGCACTATTGGTATACAAATTTATCTTTTAATAGAAAGAAATCACTAAGAAATTATATGCCCAAATTTGCAAGACAAATACAATTTTTCAACAGTTGAGGAATCTTAACTTCTTTAATTCCTCTCTGAATTTTGGTAAGTGTTAACCAACAATGCCTTCCCACTAGGAAATTGATTTCAAAATGTTGAGCTATCCAATGGTTGTACCTTTTCAAATATTCAAATGATAAAATGTTACATAAGGATCTATTTAAACCTTAGCTATATCTTTTTTCCTAAGTCTCATGGTCTTATTTCATGTTATGCCTTTGAAACATTTCAAGTTGAGATCTTACGATCAACCTTTGGATTTGCACAGTCGTGGTGGGTTAAGAGTTAGCTAGAGTTCAAGTGGCAAAGGTACAATTGTATTTTGTTCACAACATTACAAAGTTAGTTGGGTCAACCAAAGTCAGGATCCTGACAGGGTGATTGCATTGTTTTTGCTTGGTCGCAAGGTTAATTTGACAAACTATGGTTTAGGTCACGATAATGTGGTAAGGGAAAAATCTTCAATGTTTCAAAAATGTATTTCATACCATTAGATCCTTCAAAATCTATGGCCAATACACTATCATAACACGTTAAGAAAGGAACTACAATTAGAGTTGTGATCAAGCATTTCCCTTTGTTTTGCTTGGCTACAAGGTTAGGAGGTGAACCTCGAGTTAAGTGGCAATGATGCAAGTGTAGTTTGGATCTCAATTTTGCAAGGTCATGATGGGCAGTGAGAAATATTGGAGATAGGCTGCAAAGTAGTGATAGACAGTTGGTCATGGTTTTGCAAGCAATAACTATTAATGAAGAAAGGTGGTAGCAAAGTTGTGATCACAACCAGTCAAACATAAGACCTAAAGTTAATGCTGGTAGAGTGGAAGAATGGTAAAGCACATGGAAAGGCCTACAGTTTGACTCCATTTGACTAATGACATAGCTGATTTGGTGCACTTATGATAGAGGAATTGGTTCTTTGATGATAGATCTGATCTTTTCAATCTACAATCACTTTCATCATTCCCTAGGTCTAATAAATGCAAAAGAACACTCCATCACCACCTATTGATCCATCTACTCAATCAAAAGTTAATAGTCATCATTATTGACCTCTTAGAGCTTTTTTTGGTGGATAAGTGAATTTCTAGCATCTAGTTTTGTATCATGATTAGATATTTTCTAGATTTGCAATAGTGGTTAGATGTAGTGGTTGTAAGTAGTTCTTAGTCAGAAAGATCTAGTTGTTCTTAAGCTATAAAAGACATTTTGGTGACTTCTCTAGGTTTGGTCAATCCTTCTCTATTTTCATTGGCATGTTTTGCATGTGTATTGTAAATTCCTTTTGCCTCTAAGCTATTCATGGTAGTCAACCTTATCTCTTTCAGCGATTGATGTACTATGCAAGAATATATTTGCCTCTTTTTAATGTTTTGTATCTATTTGCAATTTGCATGATTGTATCTCTTTTGACCTATGAATGATATATAAGTGAAAATTCTTCTTCATTGTGTTATTCATGTTGGTTTTCTGATCTACATGTGATTGTAGGATTCAAACAAGTCTAAATTTGTATATCTTTGATATCATAACAGCTCAAGTGTGCATATATGGGTAGAGGTAGGATTGAACACTCTATTTTGGTGCATCACCTCCTTAGAATAATTAGATAGTTACTTTCATGTATTCCTTCTCCTTTTTCCTCTTCAAGTGTGGTTTAGGTGCATCCTGATAGCAAAGGAAGTTAGCATTCTCTAGAGACTCAACCTCATAGTTCAAGTCCCACATCTTGGAGGTTGTTTCCATGTTTCACAAGGTTATCCTTAGGTAAAAACTTTGGACAAGGGTGCAAGCTTTTGTGACAATAGTAAGGCTCAGCTCCCTTATTAGATATTCAATCAAAACTTCCTTCTAAATGAGAGTTACTTTTAACTAGAAAGTAGTAAGGCTTCACATCTATTCTTGGATAGAGGAATAATTGGATAAACAATAAATAAACAAACAAGAAAGAATAAAATGGAGAGAATGCATAGTTTCTCTATCAATCACTTCTCAGAAAGGCATATAAAGTAGAAAACTTATTTAAGATATACACCATATATCAACCAACATCAGAAAAAGATTTCAATAGTTTGGTATTGGTTCAATACTAAATCAACAACAAACAATCTAAAGCATATAATCTTCAAATAATTAGATCTTTCCCATTTTAAAAAGAATAATCTTGTTCAAGTACAATGTTGGAAAACTTAAAACATTTGCATAGCCATTAGATTAAATTTTACAATATGATATCCATTAAAAATTGCCAACCCCTAACACTATTGAGTTTCTAGTTTAAATAAAGTAATGTCAAAGAATCTCCATCAAAACCTAATTCTTGGACAGTTCAAAAATAGTTAAGAAAACCAAGTCTTTAATGGGTACATAGACCCTTGAAGTAACTAATTTAAAACTTGAAAATAAAAAGAGAATAAAGTAAAGATTCCCTAAAGAGAATCATCATCATGCTTATTTAGTAGCTCTTCTTCTTCCTCATCATCATCTTGAGCAAGAGGTTCGTCCATCAGATTCCAAACTTTGTATGCACTGATGAATTCTACCATGGAAATCTTGTTCAGGCTCTTTATGCTCTGCAAGTGATTCTTCCATGTGTCCCTATCTTGTTTCATTCTGATGATGTTGTCTAGGTATTTTTAAAGCTATTGGTTACATATGCTAATCTTAGTTTAAAATTTAGCAAGCTTGGTGAGGTTTTCCATAGTGAAGTTAGCTCCATTTTTAATCCCATATAGTGGTTCTTTGTACTATTTAACTAGCATTTCCACAATTGAACCTCCTTCTTTGAAAGACATCAAGGGAGTCAAATTGATGATCTACAAGTATTTGTTTACAGTTTCTTGGATCATTTTGAATTCCTTCTCAAAATATTGAACGTGGGAAATGGTCTAACCATAATTGGAGACCCACTAGGCTATGTTCTTCCGCAATATATAAATTAGCCTCACATCGACCATCTATAATAGGTTCTCCTCTAGGAATTTATTAGGGCCATACTCCTCTACATTTTCAAGTTGTGTAACCATAGTGGATAGCCTTTTAGATTCTGATTTACATATTTTCATCTAGATATGAGGCTCACCTATTACAACTTTAGCAAGAGTAAATACCTTATGCAGGGCTCATATGCACTTAGCAAGCATATTTATCACATAATCAATCCAATTATGAATGATAGAGATTATGGATTTCCCCTTCTTCAAATCATCCATAAGTTGTTGATTTTTAGGTGCACTAGGATCAAATGTGAGCCAAGAGGAACCATTAGTCACAACACTTTGCCCTTTTAACGATCTAATGTAATCCACCATCATATGGATTTCTACCTTTGGTCTCTTTTTCCCAATACCATCCTTGGATGATTGTAGGATAATTTATTTTGTGGATTATTCCACCTAATGTTCCTTTTTTTATCTATTAATTAACCCCAAATTGGTATGAGTAATCTCAAAGTTAATTAGGTCTAATGTACCAGTATCATCCTTCAGGTTATAAGTCACCACCTCAGCAATGTTGTTACATGTGTCTTGATCAAATACTATCTTGGCTAAACTTTTAGTCCTTTTAGATTTTGAGGCTCTGGTGGTGTATTTACTCATGATTTCATCAACGGGGAGCCACACCAAGACCAAACTCCTTTTAATATTAACTGAGGCCACTAGCCAATTAGGTGTGGAATCTAAAGCCTTTTGAAGTTCCTTATCTTAATTAGAATGCCCAAGCTATCCATCCTTTGTGGAGTAGTTCCTATTGTCATCTAAATACGATGAAGGTTATCAATCATGATGTCACCAAAATCCCTCTCAAGCTTGCTATCAACTTGAATGGTTTCACTTGACCTAGCAGACATTTCCATATTTCTTCTTCTCTGAGAACAACCCTTTTTCACCAGAGGAGGATTATTGATTTGTAACTTTTTAATCCTTGTGGACCTCCTATTACCTACAAGTTTGAAATGAACATCAAAATAGGAATTAATTGATTACTTGGTACATTGTGCCTTTTTCATTATTAACCAAGAATTGGTCCTCTCAAACTTTTTCTTTGTTCTCTCAAGGAGGTTATCCTCTTCTTCAAACTCCCAATTAATAATTTCTTTGCTAGAAATTAAAGATTCTATTATTTGAGTCCTTGTTAAATCTTATTTATCTTCTTTTATACCAGAGACATCAATATCCAATATTAAACAAAAAAAATTAATTTAGGAAATGTTGAACCTATTATATTCTCTCCTCCAAACTTCTATCTCATTTGCACAATCTTCCCAATAGTCTTCAACATTAGGATCATGCAAAAACTTCACATGAGAATCAAATAGGCTATGAGCTATCCCTTTGTTATCAAATTTATGCCTAGCATGATAGGAGCCAAGATGGAAATTGATTAAATCTGAACTTATACACATAGCCTCTTCCATACTCTTATAGGTTAGGTTACCTAGCTTGAGTGGAAAAATGGCATCAAAGGCTTCATCAGTTGAAAATTTATTTATGACTAAGACAAGTTGCCAAGATACTTCAACCATTATGAAACAATCAAGGGCAAACCTAGGGAGTCGCAAAGGTTCTTCATCAAAACCACCCACCCTCACATAGGTAAACTTGGAAAATTGGATATAAATGCTATCAAAGGTTTGAACAAATTTTAGAGGTTCAGAAGAAAACCTACATTGAGGAAGACTTTTCATTTCAAAGCATAACTTCCTTGAAAAATGGTCATGACCTTTCTTGAAACTTTCCATAACTTTATCTTTGTGCAACATAGGGTAATAGTTATATGTAGTGATGTTTTTTTGCTTAGGGTTCATGAAGTAAGTACCACAAATATTGTGTACTGGCTAGCATAGATATCAAATAGGAAGACACAAAAATATGTCTTCATACTTAAAGCTCCTCTAAGCTGACTCTTTGGAGAACTGGCAATCAGTTTGGCCTAGTGTACAAATTGAGATCCTTTCAAAACAATATGAATATAAAAATACATGCATCCATTCCCCAAAGGAAGACACATCTTGGGAACCACAAATTTGATGCAATAGGACCATGACATCATGGACCTGAGGAGTCATCTAACCTTTCTTGAGAATCTTGGGTAACCTAGAGCCACCTTTATAAGGGGTTATAGTCTAGCTCTTCGCAATGGAATTTCTATAAACATCTACCTTTTCTAAAAATCTAGCCCATGATAAAGCAAGAGTCAAATTTTGCAAATTCTTTCTCTTCAAAATGGAACAACTTAGACACGGTCTCCTAGAGATTTCCAGCAGCATGCTTATATCTTTCTTCAAAATATTTCCACTGCGTATATCATATCTTTAAACACATTCCTAAATAAACTTTGGACATGGGTAGGTTTGTGGGGAATTGGAGGCCATAAGAATGTTAGTTTATAAGACTTTGGTAGAGAAGGGTTGTGTTAGTTTTTTAGACAATCTTTTCTTTACCCCACCTAAATCAAACCCTAAAAGATCTATGTTTGATACAATAGGTGATCTGCTATACAAACTATGGGTATTCCCAAAAATGTCGAGAGTAGACTTCATGGTTTAAAATTCCCTCCCACTACTTGAAATTCAAAGTAGAAAACATAATTTCTTCTACCAATAGGTCAAAAGGAAAAATATTGAAGGGTTCAAGAATTACCTAAATAGAAAATATTATCTCGACTACGAAGGAAAGTTCCCTCAATCATACTCCTGTTGTCAAAACTTAATCAACTAAAGAAAGATATGTCTTCAAAGAAGTGAAATTTCACTCTTGTATAATTTGTAGCCAAATTAGGGAATCAATCATGGGAAGGACATAATTAATTAATCATGTTGTTGGGAAAGGATGATGTGACAAGGTGGTGCATGACAATAAATGTGAGTTGAGTAATGTAAATGATTTGTTTCCTTTGCATGTGCCAAACTTCTCTTTCACCCTCTAAAAATAACTCTCGGCATGACATTTGATAATTACCTTACTTTAATTTATTAACCATATATGATTGATAGTGTTACATACGTTCCATGTTAAACCCAAAAAGGCATCCAACTGTAGCACATTTTCTAAGAATCAAACTTCGTGGCATGAAAAGATAGGGCTTATCAAATATATTGCATGAAGAATAAAAATGGTTTAAAATGATGAACCAATTGAACCTTTTGAACTTAGTTCAAATGGTACAAGAGGTTCAAAAGGTTCAAGATAGATCAAAGAAAAACAAATCACTAGCAATTGCCTTAACCGAATTTTTTATAAAGGAAACCCAGGGGTTGAACTTGGTCAATAATTAGCTTGGTGGAAGAAATAATTAAAAGGATGAGGTTGGTGAATGATTGAAAAAAATATTAACATACCTCAAATTACATTTGACTCTTGACAGAACTGATGGTTCTACATAAATAATTGAAAACAAGAGTGAACCAAAAATAGAGAATAAAAATGATGACTCTAAAAAAAAAAATGTGTTAGAGTAAATAATTATTATTTTACTCTTTTAGTTAAGTTTACTTAGGCTAATGCATTTATTTTTTAGTTATAGTTGATGAGTTCTTGAAAACATGGGAGTTTTTCCCTACCGAAGTCATACTTATCTCCTCACCTTGATCGAGGATATTCCACCTATTGTGGATGTATGCTTAGTTGTCAACCTTATCTTCTAGCACTTTACAACTTGTTCTACAAACTTCCTTGAGGCCTTTATACTTGGGATCTCTCATTGTATTTCATAACTCGTATCTCATTTTCAATAGCAATTCATTTTTCTTTGTTTGCAATATCTTCTCTCTCAATCCGTTTAGTGTTTTTCCAATCTCCATCTCTTCCTTCCTTGGTTTCCCTTTGATAGGTTATTTGCATGTAGGTGATCTTGGCAAGTTGTGAAGTTGGCTTTCATCAACTTCTACTTGGTATCAAAGTCTCCCTGCTACTTCTTGGTTGAAGGATTTTTGAAGCCACAATTCAGAGACACAAACCCTAGTTTGTTTGTGATTTTTTCTTCAATCTGGGGAAAGAGCATTTTTTTGGAGCACTTTTGGCCTAAATGGATGCTACCATTAATTTTAGAAGGCTTTCTATAGTCAGAATCCATATAAAATTTGTTCATTTTGGTGACAGGAGCTCTATGAGGTAAAAACAATTTTGCCCAAGCCTACTATATGAACTGTACCGACGATTCTACATGAAAGAATTAATAAATATATATAAAATGCAAGGCTACTACCACACCACCTACAGGGCCACTACCATGCCACTATGACCCCACCAACACATAGCTAGCTGCACCTCCCTCCAACCTCTAGAACCTGACCACTGCCCACCTACAGCCCTGCCAACTCACCTACCCGCATGGAGATTTTTGGACAGTAGGCACCACTCCATAGGTGACATAAGGCATGGGTTCTATGTTTGCATATGCCACGTGGCCCCTACCACATCACCCACCACATTAACTTCTTTCCATGTGGCATCCACTCCCATGTGGATGCCGCATCGCCTCTTTTTTTCCTGCAATGACTACGAGGCCATCAATTTTAAACTAGTAAAATGATGAATCAACACCCTTGCCAACACTCTAGGTCCTTTTTTGACCTACTTGCAATTTTTTGGCCATAACTTGAGCATACTGAGGTATTTTTCTAATTTGAAAGAAGCACCAGAAAGCTCATTCTGAGACAAAGACATTGGTGTAGGTATTTTCAAGTTTTGATATCATTTTTTTGCCCTTTTTTTTAGTTGAAGTCCAAAGTTCTATTTTTCACTCTAGCCAACTTTGCTTTTGCATCCCACATCAATTTTCTTGTTGTTGGGACCCATATTGCATTTCATCTTAGCTGTTGTGAGCTTAAGTGCATTCCCCTAAGTTGCACTTAAGGGGTGTGTTAGAGTAAATAGTTATTATTTACTCTTTTACTTAAGTTTACTTAGGCTAATGCATTTATTTATTAGTTGTAGTTGATGAGTTGTTGACAACATGAGAGTTAGTTCCTATCTAAGTCATACTTATCTCCTCACCTTGATCGAGGATATTCCACCTTTTGTGGATGTATGCTTAGTTGTCAACCTTATCTTCTAGCGCTTTCTAGCTTGTTCTACAAGCTTCCTTGAGGCCTTTATATTCAAGATCTCTCATTATTGTATTTCATAACTCATATCTCATTTTTAATAGCAATACATTTTTCTTTTTTTTGCAATATCTTCTCTCTCAGTCCATTTAGTGTTTTTCCAAGCTCCACTTCTTCCTTCCTTGGTTTTTCTTTGACAGGTTATTTACATGCAAGTGATCTTGGCAAGCTATGAAGTTGGTTTTCATCAACTTCTACAATACGAACTAATAGGAACCAAGGTTGAAAGGAGCATGAAGTGTTATAATTGATGGCCAAAGTCTTTAATTAGAAAAAACTACTTGACAACTGGTCAAAGAAATGATTTAACATTTATTGGTCAAGGAGAATACTGCACACTCTAGCACACCCATGATATTATAGGCTATTAAGTGTAAAGGGTAGTTGATCCAAGTCATTGAAAGAGTGAGCCACCATGGATGTGGTAGAAGGTAAGAGAAAAGTAGTTTAAACATGAAAGGATAAAGGATATCATTGGTTCATAGAAGGACTAGAAGGGCTACTAGTCTAGGCCATGTGCATAGGAGTCATGGGTTTCCTACAATCAATCTAGACATGGAATTGAAACATTCAGATTTGGAAATGAGTGGAATAATTTTGATTTTGGGTAATCATGCCCTAAAACTACATAATGGATATATAATCAATCTAATCAAACAAAAAATGATATTTTTATTATCAAAGTTATTGTTTTTGCAAACAAGAGAAGAAGACAAGAAAGAACACAAAGATCAATAGGAATAAAACAAACACATGAGGTAGTTGCAAACAACCAAGGAAATATATAGGATTAGGGAACTCGCCAAGATGATAAGAAGATGAGCATCTCTTAAAGGGTACATTGTGAAGATCTACATTGCAAGCTAGTGCTACATCTTAGGTCTAAATAAAATATTATGATTCTTCACCAATGCATATATTTGTTTGCTCCTAACAAGGAAAGTTTCATTAGTAAACTTTATTGTAAAATCCTCTAACAAGGTGTCTCTCAGATGGAGATTTGTAAATCCTTTAAGTAGCTTACATAGGCTTTTGTAACCCGGATAGGTTATAGGCATTCCTAATAGGATGTGTTCATAGAAGTAACAGCTATAGATCCTAAAATGGCAACCCTTAATATGAATTATAAGGGCTATCAAATATATTATTCCCATCATGGTTTTGATCCTCTCATCAAGGGTTTTCACTTATAAAATTCTTGTGTCAACTTGATGAATGTTTTTGTGTGTGAACTTTCCTTCTTTTATCTTACTACATTTATCTTGCTAGCTATCAAATGTGTCACATCTAGTGTAGTTAAAGAAGTTAGAAAGACAACAATTTTAAAATATGATATTGATTCACCCTCCTCTCAGTACCGATTGGGACCAAAAATTGGAATTAGAGCTTGGATCCCTATTTAAAAAGTCTAAAAACTTGAGGGAAGATCTAATAGCTTCACTGAGAAGACAAGTGGAAGAAGGCTTGGACACCATAAAATACCTAAAGGAAAAAATCAAGAAATCCTTGACCAAGAGAAATAATCTGATAAAAAAGCTCAGTGAAAGTCAAGAGGTCATCAAACATGTTGAGAAGCATAGTAGTTTAGAGGATTCAAAAGAAGTCATTGTTGACTTGATGACTAAGAATGACTAGCTGAAGGGAATCATAGCTTAGCTAAACAAGGAGAAGGAAGAGCTAACCCAAGAGGTTACAAGAGATTTAACTGAGAGAGGTTCTATCATCAAAGCATGGGTAAATGTTGAATCAATAGAAAAGATAAATGATGAGATGAAGATAGAGGAGTGTAACCATCCCAATATGGATTAGTTCATGGAATTGATAGAACAAGTGGTCTAGCTCACTAAAGAGCTAAGAAGTACAAATGAACAAAATGAAAAACTAATGAGATTCAATGAGAGATCCAAGAAGATAGATGAGAAATTGAAGGCTCAAAGAAGAAATAAAATCACAATCATTCTTTTTTTCCAAGGTGATAGAAAGGCTAACGAGGAAGAGATCACTAGAGAGAATAACCTGAACAACAATCAATCAAGAAGCATGTCTCCAAAAGGTAAGGTTAGTACTAACCCACCTATAAAATTTATGGTAAGAAATGGTACACATCTGTGTGTGTTGGTTTAAGAAGATTGCACATGTTCAATAGTATACCTATGAGGGCTACTATAACAACTATCATCTTTACGACCATACAACATAATAGTGTATATCTCATTTCAATGAAAATAGGATAGATGGACATTTCTACTATTGCAACAAGTATGAGAATAGAGAAGAAGAGTATAGAACAAGAGCTAGAGAAAATTGAAGGTCTCCCAAGGAAATGATTCCCACTAGAAGGGATAGGTTTCCCACACCAGTCTGCATGACTTGTGGAAACAAAGGCCATCCTAAATATTAGTGTAAGTTGAGGATGAACAAAAGAAACAACAATGGACCATGGAAGGATACTGCTATGACCTGTTACAACTACCACAAGATTGGTCATCTTGTGAGAAATTATAGGAAGAGCAATAGGCAAGGCAATAAATCACTGGTCAAAAAAGATAAGAACAAGATCATTGAAAAGTATAAGAAGGACTTTATCACAAAGTGGATGGAAAAGAGGGAAGTAGTTGAAGAAAAGCCAGATGAGGTCTCAAACTCATCGGTTAGTGTTGAGGCCTCACAAATAGAATAAGTTCTTGAAGCTTATAAGGGGTTAGGTGATGAAAGGTATACTCATAAATCAATCCCCTAGTCTAATTCGGTAAACATGAAAATAAGGAAAGGAGATGTTGGTGCTAAGAGAAAGAATAACCTATTGATGAAAGATCAATAGGTCGAAAAAGTAACCATTGCAAAAGGATCCAAAATATTAATGATTTTTTTCATGTGGTAAGTAAGATCTTTTCTCAATTGTTGTAACCCTAGCATTACAATACCTACACATAAATATGAGGATCAAGATTCATTCAAAAATTTTCACCATTGAGATCCCTTGTGCTCTCATATTGCAAAACCCTAAGAGCTCACAAAAAAAATTGTGAAAGGATTTGTCTACAAGAGGAATTTCTCACACTCCATTAAAAAAATCTTCAAATAGGGATAAACCATGGTAGAAGAAGTCAATGAGATCAACCTAATTGATAGTTCAATAAGAAGTAATTCAAATTTCTAGGCAATCATAGAAACATGTTAAATGACAACTTGAGAATAGGTGAAAAATATTATGAGAAGATGGTGTGAGTCTTTAATCTAAATGACACCCAAATTGACAGAGTCTCAAAAGGTTTTTATCATATAAGTATACATTGGAAGGTCCAAAAACACTAAGGATGTCATAGACATCTAAATTGGTTAGACCAACCAAACTTGGGTTAGCATAGTTCAACATTTGAAATATATGAGTTCAAAAAATAAAACCTATATGAGGAAAAGTTAGACTCAGTAGAGCACCAAGGATCCATCTAGCTCCAAGATTGAAGAGGTAAAAAAGTCTAAACAAGTAGGGGAAGAACCAAGCATAAGAATTGAGCAAGATAGAGAAGATAAATAAAGGAGAAAGGAAACTCCTAGTCATTGTTTAGGAGGAAAGGGGAGGCACTTCAATAGGATTGTAGGTTCTCCTATTTACTCTTAGAAATAAGAAATATTGTGATATAATACAACTCATAATGCCATTATTTTTTAACTAGGGAAACCCTGGCCAAGTGAAAAATCTAGTGGTGAGGGTACCCACAAAAGGATCCACTAATCAAAAGTATCTTGTGAAAGATATTGACCATGTTAGGAGTCTATTACATACATATAGTGTCTTGCTTCTTGTTAGAAACATCAACCATGCTAGGATTTGGAGAACTAGACCTTGTTAGAAGCCTCAACCATGCTAGGAGTTGTTATTACAATTAGAATAGATATGGAAGACGAGCCTATTGCCCAAACATGGAATATACAAAAATATTATTTACAAAAAGGTATAAATACAAAAACCTCTTTCCAATGCTAATATTTTCAATATCTAATTGACTTTTATGGCTCATTGTACAATCCTCACATATATACCTCTTACTATCCTCAACATCAAGTTTGCATCACAAAAAGACAACATCATTATCATAATACTAGCACTTAACTTCACTTGTTCAAATATTTCCTTTATACCATGTTATTATGCTTTGTTGGCCTTTGAATCTTCACACTATAGACACCTAAATTTGATTACACCACTTTGGTAATCCTATTTAGTTATCTCTAAAGGCATCATTAATTAAATTCTTATTTAATTAATCCTTTGCCATCCCCTAGTTGATTAATTTAATTAATCATCTATAGTCCTAATTGATAAATCAAATAATCTATCATTTATCAATTAAATCCTTTTCTCCTATCTAATTCCAAAAATCCCCATTTATTAAATAAATCTATTTGATAAATAAAATCCTCAAAATCTAAAAGCCCCTAACTTATCCCTAATCCTTCATTTAGTGTAATCCACCCTATCTACCCATACTAACCAAGCTTAGCCACTAACTCACCCACCCTCATTAATGCCGTCCACTTGCACATCTCTAACATCCCTAATCTAATCCTGAACCCAAGCCTAATCCACCTCATAATGTTGTCACATTCCCTAAACAAGTTTAAGACTTTCCTAAACCAAACTAAAGTCTCCACTCAAAAATCCCAACCACCAAGTCAAGAGTGCTCTTGCAAACCATAAAATACTCTTACAAGCCCACTCATGACTCTTACATCCATCTTCCACACTCTTCCCTCTTCCACACTCATTCCTCTTACATCTCTCTTACATACTCAACCTCACTCATCATGCCTTTAACCAACCCCTTACCCTACCCTCTCACACTCATCCTCCTTGTGACAAATGTCACCTTCCCATTGGTGCTAAACAAGCACAATCCATGTGCTCCCCTTTGAGTGCATCTTAGCTCTCCTTAACCATCTCCCCATCCTTGCATCTAAGCCCTCCATCCCTTTACCCCTTGGCCTATAAATTGAATCCCATCCCAAGCCATTCAAATCACAACCATTTGAGTAAAGTTATCATGCCCTTTTGAGAGCCAAAATCCATATCCATACCCTTATAATGCCAAATTGAGAGTTCACAAAGCTACCAATTTTCCATTACCCAACATCCATTGAAGCAACTTCGAGCATCCTGAGCATACATCCACATCAAAGGACACATCTACAAGAATCAAGGAAGCATGGAGTGTTTTCTCTTTTGAGGTTTGCAGTTCTTGTTTGCTTTCTTTGTCTAAGCTTATATGTGAATTTAGTTTTAGTTTATTAATGTTTCTCTTATTGTTAATGTTCTTTGCACACTAAAATCTTGTTCTACACACATGTGTCCCAAAATGAAAAAATGACCTTTGATCACTTAAGGTTAACATCTAGGATTTCATCTATAATTGGTTATGTAATTATTTAGGTAAATAAAAAAATTGCTTAACTTAAAATATTAATTTCCTTATCTATGTCTTCTTATGCTTGTGCATAGTTGTAATCGCTAAATCATCAATAAATCTATTTGTACTACTCATAATGACTTGCACACTTGGGTATGGTATCTTGACACTCTGTATTCTTAATAGGTAACTACGCATGTGCCAATTCTATGTGTGAACTATGCCAACCAAAATGATGTATGTGCTGATAGACAGACTTTGTGATACATAGACAATTTTTAGAGATAACTTCTTCAAAACAAAACTTCATAATCTTCTCACTTAATATAGAATATATGTTTCCATAAATGAAAATTGTAAACTATCTACCTAGCCAAATTGTCAACAATATCCCCCTTTGGCATTGATGAAAACATATAGGAAATTTGTCTAAGTCCCCAAAAATTCAAGAGTTCAAAATTTGTGAAGTGCTTCACATGGCCATTACAAAATTTCAAAATGTGGATCATTTTCTATTTATACCATCTTTACATTCTTATATATTCTAATTTCACTATTACTCCCACTTTCTCTATACTAACCCTGTTCATATTACATATAAAATATGCAATCTTCCATACAAACACTCCCCCTTTGACATCAATAACAAAGTGAGTCAAAAACTATATACAAGTCAAAATTTTGAGTCTACTTTATTTTCTCTGTATTGAAGAATTATTTAACAATGAGATGAAATTTAAAAAACTTCTCTTCAACCTGAGTAGTCCTTCATTCCATGCCCCTACAATTGAATTTGAGATTGTAATAAGTGCAAACAGTCCATAGGATGTGAATTATGTTTCTTGGATAGCTAAATTGTTCATATGATGTTTTTGCCTTCAAGCAATCATCCAACTATTTCTATATTGGGTCAATTTTTAAAGATAGATGCTCTCTAAGCAAAGACAACCTCTACAAACTTTTTTCTCTGTTGCTCTCTAGTATTCTCCTCTCATCATGAATTTTATTGATCTTTTTCTCCGAGTGAATCACTTGAGCATCTACGCTTTTGATTTCATTAATTACACTCTTCAACTCATCTTCTTTTCCCTTGATCTGAGAGGTGAATGTATTCATATATTCATGTGTTAGCACACATTTCTTTTAAAGTTCCTTACCTTCATGTTCACATCTTTGCAATTCCTTGATACATGTATCCAAGTTAACTAAGTCATAATTAACATTTTGACATACTTTTCTAAACATGTTCTCATCATGCTCAACTTGGGCCTTAACTATAGCTACTTTAACCAAAGTCTTGCAATGATTGTCAAATTCCTCTAAGACCAAGGTAAAATTTAAGCAACCCCCTCGAAAAAGAGATATAAAAATATTGGTAAATTGTACATTATTTTGAAAAATAAAAATAATTTCTATTATTAATTGGCAAATCTTTAACTATTTAAATTTTTTTTATAACTGAATTTAATAAAAGTGTGGTGATTTTAAATATTTTTAAGAACAAAATTATTAGCCAAAATTTTCTAAAATTAACCAATTAGCAAATATTAGCCACTAAAAAATACCCTATCTAAGACTTTTTCCACCTTCTTTTGAGGATCACTTTCATTGATCTAAACATTCATCATTTTTCCTATCATTTTCTAAAGAATTTCTTAAGTTCCCTTAATCCCTTTACTCTTTTTAATAATTCTTCTTGTAGCCAAAATAGATAATTGATTGAGTGTTTCTATTTTAGGATTCTTTGTTGATCCTAATTCTGTAGATTTCATCATGTTTGCAATAAAGGTTTCTAGTGGTGATTTAGAAGATCTACTTGTTAGAGTGACGGTCATTGTTGCACCAAAAGATTGTTCTGTTAGTGCCAAATATAACCACTCAACTTATAGTAGATAGGAGGTGGTTAAGACTTGTCATGATTCCTAAGGGGAGCACTCAAATTTTTTCCAAAATTCTCCCCCTCAGCATTAGAAAGGGGGGTACAAGTGGAAAATTTTGAGAAAACCTAAACTTCAAAAATAATTTCAAGGGTCTTGCACTCAAAATTAGAAAATGTGTAAATAATAAGATTTTTATTACTCTAATTTCTAAACAACGAATTTTAAAAAAAAATAGATAAGATTAAGAGGGTCAAACCCTCACCTCATGAAAACTTGTTCCTAGTTTTTTTAAAAATATAATATATTTATTTAGGCGCGCTCAACAATAGATATAGTTAGATTTAGCATTTTGAAAAAATAATTTGTACAAGGGTAGGTAAGAGTGAGATCTAGAATTTTTTTATTATTTCATAATTTTTTGTTCAATACTCTTTTTATTATTTTTTGAAGTCAATGCATCTTGAAAATCTGGTACCTATTCATGCATTGGGCATAACTTGGATCAAAATAATCATAAATACAATCTTCCTTTTCTATTCAAGTGTAGAACAATAATATGATTTTTTTCACAATTGGTCAAGCAGATCAAGAGTTATTAAAAATATGACAAACATGTGTCTATTTGACCTGTGACCAAGAGTTGATACCATTTATTAGAGTGGTGGTTGTTGTTGTGCCAAAAGACTAATCTATTAGTGAATGATACAACCACTCAACTTATTATACACAAGAGGTGGTTAAGCCCTTGTCATGAATCCTAAGGGGATCACTAAGCATTTTTCCAAAAAGTACCTCCTTTCTTGTGTCATTGACTAGGGTTGCTAAGTGCTCCTTTTCAACATCCAGAGTAACATCTTATAGAGGATGAATTGCCAATCCATCATCAATGCTTTCTCTTTGTTGTTATGTCTCATATACTTGTTGACTAATAACTATTTGCACTTATGTTTATGTTTTTTTTAGGGGTCAATCAATGATGTCCTTTTGTAGTACCAGTTCCTTTATTTGTTGACTGATGGTTGATTCCTTCTCTATCTATGTGTGCCTTAACTGTGGTGAGAAATTAGAAGTCTCTTGTGTAATTATCTTTGAGTCAATTTGTAACTTTGTGTCCACTCTCTTAGGTTCATCTACTAAAGTAGCTAGATCTTCTTTATTCTTCTTTTCTTTTCCTTCCTTCTTTCAACTTATTTAGCTTTCTTCCCATTTTCATCATTTTTTCATCTTGAGAGCTTGTGTAGTTAACCAAATTATCAAAAATGGGGCCATGATCCTTATTTAAGGATCGTGTGATACTTCTATAGTAATGTGAGTACTATCAATATCTATTGTATCTATTCCAATTATAATCTATCAAGTCACACTATCTTCCTTTGTTGATGTTGAAGTGGTAGGGTCTAAAGATTTTTCTTCTCCCCCTATCACTGTGCTCTCTTCCTTTGTTATAGCAATAGGAATGTTTGTCCATGTTTCTTCTGATGCTACGATTTCTTTTCTATCCTCTTTAATGTAGGATCTTTTTATAGTGTCACTAAGGATCTAACTAATAACTGCTTTTGTATCATTTAATTCTTCATCTTTTAGTCCCCCTATAATCCTTATTAATCTCATCTTTTCTCTAACTAGTAGATTTATTAAATCCATTGTTCTTTCCAACCATGCATTGTTTATACATTGTAACATATAAATAACCTTTTTTCTCAATGCTTCCTCTTCTTCCTTTAATTTCAATCTCTCCTCATTAAATCTATCATGCATATCTTTGGGCAGCTCTTCATGACATGTAAGAAGTGATTTCCTAAATTTTATCATATACCTATTTTATCATAGATGGGTTACCTATCATAGAATTGCTTCAACTTCCTAAGATTTCCTTTTGTCAATATAGAATCATTGATATTATCAACTCTTGGTTTCCATGATCTTTTCTTTTTACTACTTCCATCTTTGTTGTGGGGCTTTAGGGGTAACCACTTGTCCTATCATCCTTTTTCATTCATAAGTAGCAATAAATTTCTATCTTTTACCTAGTCTAACTTCCATTTCCTTGACTCTCTTAGGCTTGGAGGCTTTTGTTGGTTCTTGATTTACTTATACTAACCTCATAGACCTTCTTTTGCCTTCAATTGTTGATTGTTCAACTTTAACTATATTGATATCTTCCTCTTCCATGGGTTGATCCATGACTGCTACAAGTGTTGCAATATGTTGGGTGCAAGTGCAAAGCTTGGACCTTCAATGAATAAAGGTTGAACAAAAAAAATATCCTTGTCCATACCAAATTTTTTTTTTTTACTACTAAAAATTCTTGTGAAGACATTTGTGCTTCCTCCATAATATTTTTCATTGTACTCTCTACTTTCTTCCTATCAAACTTCTCAAGCTTAGCTCTATAAGCTAGTTGTATATTCTCCTCACAAGTTCCAAATATTACAATGTTATGGTCTAAATTTGATTTAAGAATTTCTTGCACATACCCTTAAATTGATTCATCTTTTACCTCATAGCCAAGAAGGTCAACATATAGAACTTTAGGTGCGACTACCTCTATGTAGGTCAATTATGTACCAACCATAAGGCATATCTAATCTTTATACTTTCTCATAACAGTGGGTGGAGTTCTGAATCTTTGTGTCATCTATATTTTAAATACTTTTACAATGAGTGTTGCACTATTCTCAATCTTATCATTATGATTCCTCCATTACAAATCTACAATTTTTTGCATGGAAAATTTACTATTATTCCAATCATCAAGGGGTGTGAATGAAAATCTCTTCAATGGATGGAAAAAAATGTAAGTAATCAAATATTGGAATCTAAATTGTCTATTCTTTGTCTTCTTAATTCTTTCCAAATTATCTATCAACTAAATCCTTAGAATCTCACACAAGTTAACTCTGGCTCTCTCAATACATCATTTGTATGATGCATGAACAAATCCAGCTACCATGTCATCATCTCTAGAACTAGACCATAACTTAGATGCAATAATATTACAAATAAATCTTGCATCATCCTATTTTATCTTGCTTATAACAATGCCTCTACGAGTGTATGATGATTAGGTGTTTTCAATTACAATCTTCTTTAAATTATTCTCATTTAGTGGAATTGAACCTTCATTACTCAAACCAGTAACTTTATGAATCAAGTTTTCTCATATTTCAACTACATTGTCTCCCAACCAAAACTTCTCATCATGAATTCTACTCAATATGATCTTTTTCCAATCTTCGTTTCCAAACTCATAGTAAAACATATATTTCATAACATCATTCTAACCTAAATTATCAAATCCATCCTTAAGTGACATATCTTTCTTGTATACCTTGTCAAATTCATTTGTTATGTTACCTTCTCCTACTGTTTCAATTTTTCAGCACTTATAACTTCCAATATTGTCCAAATACAACACTTTGACATGTTTTTTCCAAAATATCATTGCAAGGTCATCCTCTAATGGTGGGATAAGTTTTAGCTTAATCTTAGGTCTTGGGATGTCCTCAACATTATGAATCATTGATTCTTCCATTTCAATTATTCAAATAGTTAACATTACTTAACAAATCAACCTCACAAGATCGTGAATACCTTGAATTCATTATTTTAGGGCTTTTGTTCAATTCACAGTTGATTTCTTTGACAAATATTTCAAACTACAAATAAGTCACTTTTAAACCCCCTTCAATTTCTCCTTACTTATTTACTCAATCAAATGGTGCTAAAACTATCAATTTCAACCTTTAAATTTACATTAATTTACTTCTACATTAAATGTGCAAGTACGTAGACTTCAAAAAACTTTTCTTATTAAGTAGAGAATTTGTTTAGCTTCATCGACTTGGATATAAACTCATAATCTTATGCACATGTAGATATACCTTCCTTACATCCATATCTACCTCATATTAACTATGCAAACCTTAACTCAATCATACAAGGGTTGAATACTTTTCTAGTGTTGATTCCCCTTTATTTTCTATAAAATAATTTTCTCAAATGGGTGGGGATTTTTCAACATCAATTTTTGACCTCAACTTGTTTTCATGTGTTTCACTTGTCTTCCTCTCTACCCAAATTTGTGAACTTGTTGGACTTTTGGCTACAACAAATGTTTCATTGAATTTTCCTACATGTTCTTTCACATTTTCTTTTTTATTTCCATTACTATTTGTATTCATCCTAACATTGTTTCCATTCCTTCCAAATTTTTGTGTTCTTGTATTATTCCTCATGTTCTTTGTCATTCTCATATTGCTCATGCTACATAATCTTGTTGTATGTCCCAAATTGTTGCAAATCTGACATGCTATCACATTGTTTCCATATCTAGATCCTGACTGATTTATCTATAATTTGTAATCTCTAGCAATATGTCCAAAATTGTTGCACTTATAACACAATACTCCATTCCTCACATTATTAGTTCCTCCAATAGGGCTACTAGATGCAGGGTTAAAACTTTCATACATTATATAATTATAATTATTATATCTAGATTTACTACATTTAATTTCTTTATGACCATAAACATAACAATTATAACAATAACCAAATATAGGGTTAGAATACTTAATTGTATAGTCCTTCTTCATGTGTCCAACTTTATTGCATCCATAACATTTTCTAGTAAATTGCCTTTTCACAACATTAGATGGTCCAAATTGATTAGGTTCATCATTAGATTGATTATTATCAACCTTATTCAAATCTTCTTGTGATTGTTGTTTAAATTGTTAGTTCACAAGATCTGGTTCCTTAGCAACTTCATATTTCTTAGATGATTCTCCCTTATCATAACCAATACTAGTCTTATCATAAGAAGGTCTATGTGCCATGATCTTCTCGTCAATTTTTCACTGCTTGAATACAACTTCTCAAGTTGTTACTTTATTTCTATAAATTCTCCTTTCATGGCAATGTTGTACTTCTCAAGTTCTACATATTGTAACTTCAAAAATTCAAGTTTAGATACCACCTTGGTAAGCTTGGATTTTAGATATGTATTCTTAGATCTCAAATTTTATTCAATATTCTTTTCATCATCCTTCAAAATCAATTTTTTATTTCTAATCTCTAGCTCATGCTTCAAGATCTCATTTTATTTCTTAAGCCTTGAAACTTCATCATTGTCCTTCATTTGATCTTCTGTCTCTTTCTTGGATTAGAGTGATTTAATTTTGTCTTTCATCTTTTGAATGTAATCTTTTGCATCTTCGTATTAGTCCTTCACAATATCTCTTTCATTTGAGATTGCATCAAGTTACCCAACAGCTTCTTCTAGGCTCTTTTGTAACTGATCCAAATCCATAGATATCTTGCTCAAGTTGTTAGGTCTCCTTTGAGTAACTATACTTTGATACCAATTTTTAGTGTAAGAATCTACCTAAGGGAAAAATTTACCCAAGACCAAGGAACTCAAAACACAAGCACAAATTAGACTAGAGTATGATCAGAATAACTGTATAGTATTCAATTCTATGTACAAGTACACTAGGATTTTCTCAATATAAAGGCCTCTAAGATCCATCTAGAATGTCTTGAAATCAAAATCATGATAAGTCCAACAACTAGGTACATGTCCACCAAATATGGGTTATCCTCCATTAAGCACAGAAGTAAGTGTGATGATGAGAGGATAAGTCTACAAAGGTGAAACACACACATTAGTGTTGTACACAACATGTGCTAAATTAGGAGTGTGAAAAACTATGGTCTACATGACAACTCAATGAATGATACAAACTCCTGTGTTGTAGACACCATGTGCATAATTAGAGTTGTGTACTTCTATGTTGCCTACATGAGAACTCTAGAAGGTGCGCAAACTCCTAAGTGTCTCATAAAGAGAAATAATAAAATAATGTAGTAACCTAAGTAAAATTAAGTAAAGTGTAAATAGTAAATACCTATTCAAACCAACATTTAGAAATAGGAAATTCTTAAGGAGGAGTGGGGGTGAATCGATATTTCACAAATATTTTCCCAACTATGGATATATTTTATTACCTTAAAATATATACATGTGATTAAAATAAAAACATAAGCATAATAGTAACACAATACAATTCATAATGCTAGTATTTGTTGACTAGGGAAACCCTAGCCAAGGGGAAACCCCAGTAGCAATGGTACTCACAAAATCATCCACTAATCAAAAGTATTTTGTAAAAGATATTGACCCTATTAAGAGTCTATTACATATGTACAGTATCTCAATCCTTGTTAGAGGACTAGACCTTATTAGAAGGCTCAACCCTATTATGATTTGTTATTGAGATTACATTAGATATATAAGATGATCCCATTGCCCAAACATGAAATATACAATAATATTCTATATACAAAGGTATAGATACAAAAACCTCTTTCTAATGTTGATATCTTCAATAATTGATTTGACCTTTGTAGACCATTATACAATATTCACATATACTACCTCTTACTACTCTCAACATCAAGTTCACATTACAAAAAGATAGCATCATTATCATAATACTCTCACTTAACTTTGCTTGTCCAAATCTTTCCTTTATACCATATTTTTTTTGTTTATTTGGCCTTCATATCTTCACATGTGCCCCAAAATGAGAAAAATGACCTTTTATCACTTAGGTTTAACATCTAGGATGTCGTCCCCAATTGGTTGAGTAATTTTTTTGGTAAATAAAATAATTCTTTAACTTAAAATATATATTTCCTTATCTCTGTCATGTTCTGCCTATACATACCTGCAATCACTAATATTGATCTCAAAATGGTTTTGACTATTGAGTGTCAACACACTTAAATTTATTTACTAAGTTCATGTTGAGCTAGTAACATATGTTGAGTATAATATCTACAAGTGCCAAGTTGCAATAAGTGTCAAGCCAAAAATATAGTAAGTGTTGAGTCACTCAAGTGCTGAGCAAATAGACAGTGCCAAGAAGATAGTAAGTGCCATGTGAACAATAGATGATGAGCATGTTTAGGTGTTGAGCCAGATAGAATTTCAGTAAGTGTCAAGCATCAGTATCAGTAAGTGTCGAGCATCAATATTAGCAAGTGTTGAGCAACATAGAATTGACATAAAAGTTTGTACTTTCACAAACTAAGGTGTAAACCATTTTGCATGCCAGTTAATGGATAGATTTTGAAGCTACAAGAGAAGATCAAATCTATTTGATTCCCTACATAATCAACATGCAACAAATCATAAAAATGGAATGCTAAAGAGGCAAAAAGGATGAATCTCATCCATAGATTCATACCTAAACCTATGTCACAAAATCTTTTTAAGGAGGACGAAGCCCCATAATTCAAAGAGTAGAGTGTGATGTATTTGAGTGAAGAAAAAAATTAGTAAAGGGTTGAATTGATAAGAGGACATTCAAGGTGACTTAGAAAAGGATAAGAATTGCAAAATTAATTAGCAGAATAGAAGATCAGCAAAACCACATTTTCATAGCAGATCTAAAACTATCAGGATGGACTGAATAGTGATTTGGAATTAGTAGTATTAGATTGTAAGTAATCATATAAATAGTCTACTATACTCTCTAAAAATTGTATCATCAGGATGAAATCCTATGGAATTAGGTTGGTTTAACAGCCATTGAGAAATCCTTTAATAGGGTGACATTCCAAGTGAATGTTTTGTAAATCCTTTAAATAGGTACAATTCTAGTAGGGTGTAAATATCCTTTAAGGGTGTGACTTAAAAATCTCTTGTAGCCTTTAATAGGCTAGGCCTTTCATAGGGTAGATTGTGGTTCATGGTCAAACTTTGTAACCTTGACAAGTTACATTATTGTTGTGGGTGTCATCCCCACTCCAATTTTACCTTCTAATTTTGGAGGGTTTCTAGGTGATCATATATGGTGTCAACAGTTTGCATGCATGCTTTTACTTTCCATGTTATTTAAATATGTTTCATGCATGTGTTAATTGATATTAAAAGTTTAATTGGTTAAAGTTTGGTACTCTAATTCACCCCCCCCAGAAGTATACTTCCCACCTATAAATTCCAACAATTGGTATCAAAGCTAAGTTCTCACCAGGAGGAGCCTTACAACTTGGAGAAAAGATCTAGAGATGGGGGTCTACAAGATTGAGAAGATTATAGAGAACCAAGAGATTGAAATACATCTCATTCTACATTCTCTAGAAGAAGCCAAGGAGGAACTGAGGAAATCACTAAAAAGAAGAAAAGACATTTCCATAGCTAAGAATGATACACAATACAAAGAGATTGACACCACTAAAATATTTTCTAATGGAGACTCAAAGGAGTTTGATGCAACAATTGCAGACCTAATGGAGAAGAATAGAGGTCAAGAAGAAGAAATCAAAACTCCCAAGATTGAACAAGAATCACAAGCCATGTGCTGTGTGAAGTGACTGAACAAGAGAAAAGAGTTATTGAAGATAAGGCCATGATAGAAGATGACAAGAGAAACCTAGCCAAAAAAATAGAAGAGAAGTCAATTCAGATTGCAAGAATATCAAACATGCAATTGGATACCCTAGGTCAAATGATGAATGCCCATCATGAGTTGAATATCAAAGACATTGAGATCACCACACTAAATTTGCAAAATGAACAACTACAAAATTATTTGAGGAGAGAAAGAGAAACTATAGAGAGCTTCAACAAGCCCAGTGAAGCCATTAAGTACTTTGAGCAACTATTAAAATCTCCAAGATCCAGTAATGACACATCAGGACTAGGCTATACTAACACTAAAGAAGGAGAATCATCAAAGATTGTTGAAGAAAGAAATGAAAAAGGTAAGAACTCAAAACACACTTCTCATTCCTGTGGTAAAAAGGGACACACTACTAATGTGTGCAAGAGCAAGAATTCCAATCAACATGATAAACCTAAAAACATGGGTCACTATCACAAGTACAATAAGCATGGTCATCAGGCACATGACTAGAGGGCTAGAAACATCAAGACACCAAGATTCGAAGGTTACTACTACAACTGTCAGAAGTATGGACATAGAGCATTTGAATGTATATCTAAGCCTATGTGGTCACCAAATAAACCAAAAAAAGCAAGAAGTCATGGACACCACTATAACTAGGACTAAAACACTAGGCAAAGCTATCACTACTGTCAAGAGTATGGACACATTCTTAAAAATTGCATAAGAACACATTTTAGTGGTGACTACAATAGATGGTTGAGTCAAACCACTTGTTTGAGCTGCCTAAAGATAGTTCAAATTAGTAAGTATTGCCCAATGAGGTAAAAGGCACCTAATTCTAAGTTCAACAAAGGAAAAGGGAAAGTAGATGTTGAACACATCAGAGGAGAGATGAATAAGACATGGAAGAAAAGAGATGGAAGTAATACATCTAATGGAGGGATCACTTCACCTAATAGGTCAAGTGATCACACCTCATCCAATTGAGAAAAATAAGGTATGTGGGACTAATATTTAAATACTTAATTATACATCAGCTCCAAGATAAGTTAGTACTATAAAGGATAAAAATAGCATGAATAAAGAAGTAAGTTTATAAGGAAAATCCAAAGTTCAATCTTTAAGTTTTCACATTGTTGTTGAGTGTGAAAAGTTCCCTTCAGATGCCAAGTTAAATCCATTTTCTATGTCAAGCTATAAGCCAAAGCCTATTGAAGTTGATTTAGTAGTTACTATTGAGAAAGTGTAATTCCTATAGCTACTGAGTGAAGTGGAATTTGCATTAATGTCAAGTAAAGTAGAAATTGCATAAGCAATTGAGTTTACAGTTATATATGCATTAAGCATTAAATGCTATGTATTGAAGGGTATAACATCAATTTTTTGATCATTTCTCATCATTACAAACATAGAGAAAGAGCTACTGGAGCGAAGAAGAGAATTTCAAGCAAGAACAAAGCATTTGCATATATTTTAGCAATAATTTGGCATTATTTCATTGATTTAAGGTATTTCTCGACTGTCAAGCTATGTTATTTAAATTTGTTAAAACCCTAGGTTGCAAAATGGCCTCTAGAACTAGGAACCCTAAGGAAAAGGAACTCTTCAAAGTATGACTAGGGAATAATGAGGTGAAGCAACTAGATTTTAGGGCAATTCTGGACATTACATTTAAGAACAACCCAGTAGCCATATTATCTACTATTCCACCAAAGGTTGTGATGGTACAAGATGTTAGGAAATTTTACAATTGTAAGGTTAGAGGAATTGGTGACATGGAGATTCACCAAGCATATGAAAAATTATGCGAGAATGTAGTGTTGAAAGAGGAATTCAACATTGTAGAAAGAAAGGGACTATGTGTGCCTTAGCTACTATCTTCAAAATTGAATGGATAAGAATCATTTTGAGTAGGATTCATGATGGATGCTTATGGCTAGAAGGAGGGCCTATAAAATTATCAAAGAGAATCATACATATGGTTATAGGACATCCAACCCTAGATTGGCCCAAGACCCTAAGAGGCGACTCCAAGGAAGTTATTGAGAAGAACAAAAGAGGAATGACCATTGAAACCATCAAGGATCCACTCATAGATTTTGCAGTGAGGGTCATATCTCACGAGTTTTATGAGTCAAACCAAATGAATAGTGTACCATGTATTGCAATTGATGTAGGGTATACAGTTGTGAAGAAAGATCATACATATGATATAGCAAAGCTACAATTGTAGAAAATAATGGAGAACTTAGGAGAAATAAGGAGATCCAAAAGTGCTCAATGTAAGTTTGGTTCCATTTTGATATGTACATTTTTCTATGTTTAGAATGAATTTCCCTCATTTGGTAAGATAGGATGGAAGACCAATAGGTCATCTAATATACAAATAAATGAGTATATAGAGCAGATGGGAGATGATTTTGAATCCATAATGACTAGCTATTTTTAGGACTTCAAGAAGTCAATGAAACAAAGATTGAGGATTCCTATTTCTCTAGTAGAGTAGCATATCAATGTCATTTGTTTTCTAGTAGACATTGATCATACATACATCCAAGTAGAAGTACCAAGAGTCAGATGGCTAAGGCCATTAGGATATGAAATAAATATTGATGAAGCATCTATTGCCATTACTACATTACTTGCAAAGGAAATTGATAAAAGTAAAACCTTTTGGCACTTATGATGTTGTTAGATCAAAAGTTGACATGGATCTAAAGATAGCATCTATATTGAAAAAGAAGGATAAGATGGTGAAGAAGCTGAAAGCCAAATTTGGAGATGGAGCAAAAAATGATGATGATGATGAAGAAGAAGAAGAAGAAGAAGAAGAACAAGGTCAAGAACCACTTTCTTTGACCCAAGGCATGGGAGAAGATGAAGAGGAAGAATTTTCTAAGGAGGAATAAGTTGAAGAAGCACAAACTAAACTAGAGCCCAAGAAGAGGAAGGAAAGCATATAGCCAACAACACAAACTAAGTAGAGGAAAGCTACAAAATCAAGTCCTACAAAGTCCATAGCTCCAGCAAAAAAAGCCACCACCAAAGCTACTACTCAAAGGCTAAGGAATAAGTGAAAGAAAATAAGAAGGGAATAGAAAAACAAGGTCTAGTATAGAAGAAAAGATTAAGAAGAAAATATGTTGTACAACTTGACTCTGATGAAGAAAGTGTTGGAAATATAGGAGTAACTAAGAGCGGGGTGAATCAATTACCACTAAAATAAATCCCAGATCTCTTAAATGTCAACAATAAAAATTGATTGTTTTTGTTAATCAAAAATACACAAAAATGTTGTAACTCGGTAAATGCAAAGTGTGATTTACTTTTAACTTATCTTAAACATTCACAATAATTAATTTTCAAGCATAAGAGAAATAACATGAACACATGAGACACCAAGATTTAATGTGGAAACCCAATATGGGAAAAACCACCAATGTAACTAGTTACTATTTTTCACTCTTCTGAAGTGAGCCTTGTTAGGAGCCAACCTGATTAAAGGTTACAAAAAACACTATTAGGTGTAACCTTTTTAGAGGATTTAATCACCTTGTAAGGAGTTTCTTTGCAAGAGGTCTTTAAAAAATTCAATGGAACTATCACCTTGTTAGAGGATTTACAACTAGCTATTAAACCAACTATTAAGATATTTAGATCGCTTTTATAATGGTTAGAGAGTAATAATGAAATGACCTAAATGTGATGCAACTAAATTGCTGATTATAGATCTCTATTCTACGTCATACTTGATCCTTCCTAATTGAATAATACTTTTCTACTCTACAAGGATACCTACTTATCCTTCAAGTTTTCTCTTACTCTTTCCTTCTTAGTTCAATCAACACACTTGCACACATACTAAAAATCTCAACTTGACCTTATATATATATCATCCAGATTGTCAAGTTAGCTCAATTACAAATTACAATAACCAATAATCATTACCACAGTTGGCTAGAAACAATAAATAAGATTCTTATGCCAAAACAACAAAATCCTTCATTGACCAACCCTACTCGGTAAACACTGGTTCTAAGAAAATTTCTTCTATTAACCAACAGAAGCTTGGTTAACATTGCAAACTTAAAAAGGTATCCTTCGACAACCAAGTGAACAAAATGAACATTGACTCTATCCAACTTTCCTTTACTGAACATGTGAACTTGATTAACATTGTTTCCTACCTAAATTCCTTCGATGCCTAAGTGAGCTCGGTAGACACTGTCATCGTAGAGTAATCTTCAGGAGTGCTTGGTAGACAAGGAAAATTATCTTGTTGACCTAGTGAACTTGGTAAACACTGACTGACAACTAATATGACATTTTTGTAACATCAAAGACAACACACAATTAGACAATTGTATCCAACAATCTCCCTCTTTGGCATTGATAGCAACACAACATGTTATAGCATGATGAAATTTGAAAACAAGACTTTCTTTGATATAAATTTTCTCCCTCTTAGATTTTTACTAAAAAGCTTCTTCTCTTACATGTAGTAATCTCCCTCTATGAAGGAATTACATAACTTCTAAGATAGTGTACTTCTCCCTCAAAAGATATAAAAAAAATTTAGAAAGAAATGAAAATAATCTTCTCCCTTTTTGACAACACATGCCAAAGACAACACATACCAAATTATTATCAATATACCTTGAGCATTGATTAATATGCAATATTCCCTTTGACTATGTTTCATTAACTAATTGATCTTCAACTTGGTTCCTATTGATGCATCACTAGAACTTTATTTAGTGAGCTTCAGATAGGGGAATGACCCCTAACTTAAATCTTAGATACAAGAACACATCCTTAGGTAATGGCTTGGTGAATATGTCTGCAATCTATTCTTTTGTGTGAACATACTCCAATCTGATTTCTTTATTCTGCACCAATTCTCTAACAAAATGATATTTTATAGCAATGTGCTTAGTTTTGGAATGCATCACTGGGTTCTTTGATATGTTAATTACACTGGTATTATCACAATACATGACAATTGGCTCTTTGATCTCAACCTTCATGCCTTCGAACAACTATTTAAACCAAACAATATTAGAGTAATCCATTGCTACTGCAACATATTCTGCTTCTACTGTAGATTGGGATGTGCAGTTTTGTTTCTTGCTTGTCCAAGATACCAATCGTTTACCAAGAAAGAATGCTCCACCACTTGTAGTTTTTCTATCATCAATATTTCCTACCCAATCAGCATTAGTGAATATTGTTAGGTCTAAGTTTCCTCCAAGTTTTTACCATAAACCATAGTCTTTAGTACCTTTTAGATATCTCAAAATTCTTTTGATTTCCATCATATGATTTTCTTTGGGTTTTTCTAAGAATCTTGCTACTATCCCAATTGCTAAATAAATATTAGGCCTTGTACAAATTACATACTTTAATTTTCCAATCATTGATCTATATAAGGTCTAATCTACCTCTTTTGAATTATCATCTTTGGTAAGCTTCAGCCCAGTACACATGGGGATTCCAACTGGTTTAGAATCTTCCATTTCAAATTTCTTGAGTATCTCTTTGATATACTTAAATTGAGTAATGTAGATACCATTCTTGTTTTGATGTATCTATAGTCCAACAAAAAAATTGTTTTTACCAAACATGGACATTTCAAACTCTTTGTTCATTTGTTCTAAAAATTCTTTGCATGGATCATCATTCCCTATAAATAGAGTGTCATCCACAAATATTTCTGCCAATACAATCTTGTTATCTAGTCCTTCCTTGATATACAAACTACTATTATCATTAGTTCTTTGAAAAGTAATCTGTATAAGGTAGTTGTGCAACCTTACATACCATGTCCTAGGAGCCTGTTTTAGACCATTAAGTGCCTTGTGTAATTTGTAGACCATGTCCCTTTTGTTTGGATCAATAAAACCTTCTAGTTGTTCAATGTAGACCTCTTCATTTAGTATACCATTGAGAAATGTAGATTTAACATCCATCTGATATACTTTAAATCCTTTGTGAGAAGCATATGCAAGAAGAGTCCTAACACCTTCTAATCTTGCAATAGGAGAAAAAGTCTCACCATAATCAATTCCTTCTCCTTGAGAGTAGCCTTTGCACACCAATATTGCTTTGTTTCTTGATACTTTTCCATCTTCATTCATCTTATTTTTGAATACTCATTTTTTTCCAATCACATTTTTTTCTTTAGGCCTGGGAATAAGAGTCCAAGTTTTTTTGTTCACTATTTGTTCTATTTCTTCATTCATAGCCTCAATTCAACTTTCATTTTTCAATGTGTCTTTAACACTTCTAGGTTCAAAATTAGCAAGTAAACATGTACCTTTTACCTTGCTTCATATCATAGTACCTTCTAATTTATCTCCGATAATATGATCAAGTGCATTATGCCTTCTGACATACTTGGCCAATATAGGTTCTTTGCCTTTTGAATGAATTGCATTATCTTCATTTTTAATTTCAACTTATGGCTTAGTTTTCTCAGACTCGGTAGGTATTGTCTCAGTAGCTTCAGAATGTGACTCAGTTCCTTATGACTCAGTTTGAACTTCTTGGAACTTAATAACTAAACTTGGGAGGTGAAGTTTCCTTGCTGATAGATGTGTTTGGCAATGTATTAGGTTCAAAGTAAACAAATCTTTTGTAATCTTCTGGTTCCTTTTTTATTTCTTCTTTAGTTCTTTTTGCAAACTCATCAATTCTCACCTATGCACTTTCTATGATTTTATGAGTAGAAAAATTCAAACATCTATATGCCTTACTTCTACAAGAATATCCTAAGAATATACCTTCATCACCTTTCACATCAAACTTTCCTTTTCTAGACTCTTTCAAGATATAGCATTTACTTCCAAATACTTTCAGGTAACTTACATTGGGTTTGTAGCCATACCATAATTCATAGGGAGTTTTATATGAGTCCTTCTTCAACTACACTCAGTTCAAAGTATGAACTGCAATGCTAATGGTTTCCTTCCAGTATTTGATAGCAACATTCTTTTCAATCATTAGAGTCCTTGCACAATCCATGATAGATCTGTTTCTTCTTTCATCTTTTCAATTATGCTCTGGAGTACCAGGGGCTGATACCTATCTTTAATTCCTCTTTCAATGAAAAAGTTATTGAATTCATTGGAGATGAATTCACCACCTCTATCTGATCTTAAGAATTTCAATCTTTTCCCTATTTCTTTTTCTATTCTTGCTAGGTACCATTTGAATTTCTCAAATTCTTTTGACTTTTCTCTAAGATACATAACAATCATCATTCTAGAATAGTGATCAACAAAAAGAATAAAGAATTTTTCTCCACTATAACTTTCTATTCCAATGGGTTTGCATAGGTCAGTATGCACAATTTCCAAGACATCTTTAGACTGATAGTTTTTCCTTTTAAAACTAGTCTTTTCTATTTTTTCGATCTGACAATTCTTACATAAACCAACATCTAGTTTCTTCAAACTAGGAATACCTCTCACTTTTCTGAATTTTCTTATCTTGAACATATTATCAAATTTTACATGACATAATCTTCTATTCCATAACCAACTTTCTTCCATTTGAAGAATAAAACATAAACAATCACCAAGATCAAGATAAAACAAGTTACCTCTTGTTTGTTTGCCTGATCCAATTAAATTAACTTTCTCATCCAATAGTCTTGCCTTGTCATGCATGAATTCCACCTTGAATCCAATGTTGATCAATTGTACCACACTCAGTAGATTATATTTTAGTCCTTCAACCCAATAGGCATTGTCACATACAAGTTCTTTGGTTATTGAGATTTGGCCTTTTGCTTTTATGCAACAAGGTTCATTGTTTCGAAACCTTACACTACCACCATCAAAGTCTTCAAAGTGTTCAAATTTTGTTTTGCCTCCAGTTATATGATGTGAACATCCACTATCTATGATCCATGTGTCATTTTTACTAACATGAGAGATAAGTGTCATCTTATCTTCTTCTTCATTAGATTCATCTTTTACAGCAATGTATACTATTTCATCTTCACTATTATCATAATCTTTAGCCATAAAACAAGTCTTCATACCTTTGTCCTTGAATGATTTGTAATTTTTGAAATCCTTCTTGCCATTGAACTTGTGACTTTTCTTTTCATCCTTGCTTTCTTTGTTTGGACACTTGGTAGCAATATGACCAATTTCTTCACATGAAAAATAGATTAAGGGAACTTTACCTTTGTATTTTCCTCTACTTCTAGAATATTTTCTTGCAAGTAAAGCTTCAACAACTTCAAGATTGCTATTTGAACTTTTCTCTAATTCCTCTTCACTTTCTGACTAAATGTCCTTTATTTTCTTGCCTTTCTCTTTGAATGCAAGTTTGGCTTCAAATTTAGATTCAATATTTTTTGGAAGCTGGAACATAATTGTCATAGGTGTCTAGCTCAAAAGTTTCCAATCTTCCTACTAAGGTATCCAAACTTATCTTGTGATTTGGCTTACAGCTCTTTTCTTGAATAGTAGATACTCTAATTGAATAGATAGGAAGTAATGTTCTGAAAACTTTACTTACAAAATTTTCATCTTTGATTTCTCCTCTAGAAACTCTAATTGCACTAACACTGGCTTTGATTCTTTCCACATATTTGGCAACATTTTCATCTTCTCTCATTCTCATTTGATCAAGCTGTCCTTTGAGGCTTTCTACTTTAGCTCTCTTCACATTTTCATCACCACCATAGATGTCCTTTAGCTTGTTACACATACCAAACATAGTTTTGTAGTCCTTGATATCATCAAATTTATCATAGCTAAGAGTAGATGCAATATCAATCATCATTGCATTATGGTTCTTTTTCTCAGCAATATCTCCAACATATAATGTACCAGTGGGAGTTGTGTATTCTTCATCAAGGTATTTCAAGCCTAAATCACTAATGGAGGCCAAATGAAGTCTCATGAGTCCCTACCATGCTGAAAAGTTATCTCCACTTAGCTTTGGATCCTCTCTCTTGTAAGACATCCTGGTCTTTAGCTTAGGTCCTCGAAACCTTCCTGCAAGCACCAAAAGCTCTGATACCAATTGTTCATGATATAGAAGGAGTAATTGAGAGGGGGGGTGAATTAGTTACCACTAAAATAAATCCTAGATCCCTTAGATGTCAACAATAAAAATGGATTACTATTGTTAATTGGTAAATACACAAAAATGTTGCAACTCGATAAATGTAGAGTGTAATTTACTTTTAGCTTATCTTAAACATTCACAGTAATTAATTTGCAAGAATAAGAGAAATGACCTGAACACATGAGACACTAGGATTTAACATGGAAATCCAATATGGGAAAATCACCATTGTAACTAGTTACTATTTTTAACTCTTCTAAAGTGAGCCCTGTTAGGAGCCAACCTGGTTAAAGGTTACAAAACACACTGTTAGGTGTGACCTTGTTAGAAGATTTAATCACCTTGTAAGGAGAGGCCTTGTAAGATGTCTTAAAATAATTCAATGAAACTAGCAACTTCTTAGAGGATTTACAACTAGCTGTTAAACCAACTCTGTTAAGAGATTTAGATCACTGCTACAATGGTTAGAGGGTAACAATGAAATGACCTGAATGTGATGCAACTAAATTGCTGATTACAGATCTCTATTCTGCTTCATATTTGATCCTTCCTAATCAAATAATACTTTTCTACTCCATAAGGATACCTACTTATCCTTCAATTTTTCTCTTACTCTTTCCTTCTCAATTCAATCAACACTCTTGCACACATACTAAAAATCTCAACTTGACCTTTCATTTATATCATCTGGATTATCAAGTCAGCTCAATTACAAATTATAATAACCAATAATCATTACCGTAGTCATCTAGAAACAATAAATAATATTCTTATGCCAAAACAACAAAATCCTTCATTGGACTACCCTGCTCAGTAAACACTAGTTCCGAGACAATTTCCTGTGTTAACCAATAGAAGCTTGGTTAACATTGCAAACTTACAAAGATATCCTTTGGAAACTAAGTGAACTTAGTGAGCATTGACTCTATCCAACCTTCCTTTTTTGACCATGTGAACTTGATTAACATTGTTGCTTGCCTAAATTCCTTCGATGTTCGAGTGAGCTCGGCAGACACTGCCTTTACAAAGTAATCCTCAGGAATGCTTGGTAGACAAGGAAGACTGTGTTTTTGACCAAGTGGACTCAATAAGCACTAACTAACAACTAATATGACATTTTTGTAACATCAAAGACAACACACAATTAAACAATTGTATCTAATAGAAAGGACTGAGTCAGAAGACACAAGGAAATTTAGAGTGGTAAGTCATGTATCCAAATCTGATTTAGAAAACATTTGTGATAATGTTAAGGATAATGTAGACTTAACTAGTTTGAAAAAAATTAATTTTAGTAAGTTAAGTAGAGAAGAGAAAAATATGGTTGAGGAATTAGTGTATGCCATGATTGAAAAATTCAAGAATACCCCTCTTGAATTTGACAATACAATGCCCAAGGATTTATATTCAATTGTTGAGAATAAATGGCATTATTGTCTAAATATGGAGAAGGAAATAAGAGAGTCTACATTGGCACAAATGATGCCAAAATCATCAAAAGGACAAACAACTAAGGCTAATAAGAAGCATGGGAACAAATTTTCTCCCAAGTATAGAGAATTCAAAATTCTCCAAAACAACATTGAAGATGTTGTTAATAAATGCACTAAGATGTGGAAGTTGATATATGGGCTAACTATTGTTAAACTAGGAAAGGTAGATCCCTTTGAGGGAAAGAATGATTAAGAAGAGGAGGAGAATGAGAAAGAAGAGGAAACTGAGAAAGAAAAAGGAGATAACACAATGGAGGAGGCACAATAGAGAAAAGATGAAGTGGCAACAATTGAGGAGTAGCAAACTAAATAGAGTGTGCCAGACACACAACTACCACCATTAAGCCTTCCACATGACATATCTACACCTGTAGACACAATAAAAATAAAGGATGTTCCTAATAAATCTGGTCTGAACATTAACCCATTAACTATAGAGGATCTAAAGAAGATCCTTGACCAATCAACATTACAAGCTCAACTATGCAATAACCCAATATTGGTCAGCGTAGATGAGTTGCAAAAAGTAGTAGCTGACTTAACAAGGGACAAGGTGAATACACAAGAACCACCTTCTATCATCCCTAAAGCTACAAATGGACAATCTAAAGTGAAAACATTAATTGATAGATCTGCAAATGTTGATACCACAATCAAAGTTATGATGATTGAACACAAGACTTAGACTATTGAGGAAAGAGAGCTTACAATGGATCAAATAGGATAGATGGATACTTCTACCCCTATTGCACAAATACAAGGTGCACCACCACAAGTAATTATAATTAATAAAGCCAAATTAGAAGAGGATAAGGATAGTCCAAAGGAAAAGGAGTAGGAAGCAATTTAGACATTGGTAAATCTACCAACTACTGGGACTTGTACAAGAATGCTTCAGAAGTCGAGCACTGATGCTATGCCACTCCAAATTTTAGCACCAAGCTGAAGCTCCACAAAGGTTGCAAGGGTACTTCACTATGGAGACCCTACATTAGATGAGGAAATAGTAATTCCAAAATATGACTATGCAACCATTACACTTGAACAAATCAATCTAATGTAGGAGGCAATGGAAAGGAAGAAGTAGCAAGAGATACTCAAAAATGAGTATAAACAAAAGCAAGCACTTCATGACATTAAAGACATCTTTTTAGATGCCTTCAGCTTGCAAACACCTGGTGAAACAAAGCCCATATTGGAGAAACTATCAGAAAGAGTGGATAAGGTGATAAATGAAGACCAGGATGCCAATGTAAAACTCATGGAATGGTCAAAGAAGAAATTAATCTAAGGTAAATGAGAAAATATCTAGTGAAATAGTACTATCTCAAGTAGAGCTTAAAAATAACATTGAAAAAGTGAAGAAGGTACTTCAGAACATATTCCCATTATACACTAAGTTGTGTGACTCAACTATTTTCACACAAGAGACAAGCTAGGGAATACTGAGTCTAGAGAGAAATTTGAAGATATCAAGCATGCAATTGCCACAGAGCCCAACTCAAAGTGAAAAGCACTTTCATACTGTGCTTCACACACAAAAAGAAATATATGTATTAACAATAGAAGAGGCTAATACTAGAGCCAAGTTAGTACAAATACAGGCTTTCCTAACCCCTCGCATGGAGATACTATAGAAGGAACTAGCCTATGCTAAGAAAGTGTTAAATAAATATCCTAATATTTCAACTCTAGATGGGTTAGTTCACCTTGTAGCAAAGACAACAATACAAATCAAATCCCTAGAAGTTGCCATACAAAATTGGGATGCTACTCTAAAAATTGTGATGGAAGTGAACAAGACATTCTTGGCTAAATACTTAGTTAGAGTATAGACCCCTTGACATAAGTGTCAAAAAGGGGGAGATATTGTAAAAGGGGGAGATAAATCAAAAAGGGTAGATAAGCCAAAAGGAGGCTTAATTTGTAAGGGAGACATGTGAAAGTAAAGAGCAAACAAAGGAGGAGTAAAATGCAGAAAACCAAAATAGGGAAAATTAGAACATATTAGATAAAGAGCATCAAAATGATTCATGACAAAGAGGATCAGCATGAGGAAAATCTAATAAGAGAGATTTTGGATATAGAAAAGGCACATCAACTCAGGGGGAGATGAAAAGATTTTGAGGTATATAGTCCTTCACAAAATTTTGAATAATTTTGAAGTTTTGTATTTATGTCAAACTGTAATGGTATTATACTTAAGGGAGATTAGACTCATCATGTATAGTTAAGTGTTTTTGACACTCATGTCAAAGGGGGAGATTTTTGATCTTAGAATGGTTTTAACATTTGAGTGTCAACTCACTTAAGTTATTTACTAAGTTCATGCCGAGATAGTAACATATGTTGAATATAATATGTACAAGTGTCAAGTTGCAATAAGTGTTGAGCCAAAAATATAGTAAGTGCCGAGTCACTCAAATGCAGAGAAAATAGACAGTACCGAGCAGATAGTAAGTGTTGAGTGAACAATAGATTTCGAGCATGTTCAGGTGCCAAGCTAGACAGAATTTTAGTAAGTGTCGAGCATTAGTATCAGTAAGTGTTGAGCATCAGTATCAGCAAATGTTGACCAACATAGAATTGACATAAGAGATTGTGCCTTCACAAACTAAGATGAAAACCATTTTGCATGCCAGCTAATGGATAGATTTTGAAGCTTAGAGATAAGATCAAATCTATTTGATTCCCTATGTAATCAACATGCAACCAATCAAAAAAATGAAATGCTAAAGAGGAAAAAAGGATAAATGTTAGCCATAGATTCATACCTAACCCTAAGTCTCAAAATCTTTTAAGGAGGACGAAGCCCCTGTTGGTGTTTGAAAATGCTGGAGGGTTTTTAATTATCCCACTGAGAAACTGACATATCTAGGGGCAAAAAACTCCCATTTTCAACATGCCATTTCTAACAATAGGCCAACTATAAGGCATGACCCTTCTTCTACTTCAGTCTCTACAAGACCTAGGCAGGTGGACCTCAGATTCAATTGATACCGTACCAGTGCAAAAACATATCCCTAAATCTATTAAGAAGATGAAAACCCCTAAAATCTCCTAAAGACTTATGCAGTGACAAAGAAATGTAGTAGCGAATTACAACTCTATGGAATGCACAAGCTGAGTGAGGGTTAAACTGTTCTAGCTCTTCAACATAAAATGTAAAGATGACTTGAATTTGATTTGATTTTATGTGGGTGCGAAAAGTGGATGAAAACCTGGTATGAACAACAAACTTATGATCCTATAACAGATCAGTGCCTCATCCATTGGGCAATTCATGAATCTCCCTCATTCACTTTGGATATCTAGAACATAATTCTCATGCCAAGACTCCAGATCTATCCATTCACCTTGTAAATTGGATATCAAAGTTCAACTTAAATCTCATTCTCACCTAATATCCTCCACAATAAAACTACAACCCTATTGAATGATAATTCCTTGAATTACAAGCAACAATGAAGTAACATACAGCCTTAAGGGACTGCACTTATGATCTAGGCTCTTTGTTCAAAGACCATAAAACATTATAGCTCAAATGAGAAAGGAGACAAGATTTAAATTGAAACTAAACAATTGTTGTTCCTTGTATTGATTTCCTTGAAATTATACATAAAATTGCATGAAATTAACTAACAAATCACCTAATAAACCACACTATACAATAAAATATATTGTCATACAAGAGAGAAAATGGCAGGAATGAGAAACTGATGGGATGGGAAGGGGGTATCATAGCCAAAGAAAAGCTTCATGGTCTAGAACCAGCACATCCTAGATCTTCCATTCAGAATTCATCAATTGCAGGGCCAATTCTGCTAAGTGTTTTTATTCTAGAGAAAACTTTCCAAAATTCCAACCCTTACAATGGATAATAAAAAGAAAGATATAGAAGATAGATGAATTCCTAGATTTGTTATGTAACTAACACCTGTCCACTTGAAATTCAATCATCTACAACTGAATCACCTATCTCTTCTCTCTACTATTGATCTGATTTTGTTTCATCATACATTGTAACTAATTTGTAAATATTTCTGCTCAATGATGAAAATCATTCTACAACCAAAATATCTAATTTTCCTAAAGAATGCTAATGAAATTGAGGTTTTACTAAGTGAATCTGATTAGAATTTGACCTTAACTTCATTTTCACTTCCTTTTAGCCACATTCAGATCATTACCTAACTAGAAAACACAACCAAACTTTGATACCTAAATGTGATTGCCTATTAGGAATCTGAGAGAAAACATCAAATAACATGAACACACTACTTCTTGTGCAAAAACTAACCTTGGAATTGAAAATTTTGTCTTCTCTCGATTCTAGCGATATATAATATCACTATATTTTCTTACCAAGAACCTCTAGAATCTCAGTTTGAAAAAATATCCCCCCTTGCTATAAATGTCTAATCTACACTTAATTTTCAAAACATTTGAAAATTTTCTAAAGTTTGACATTAGATTTAATGCCTCTTTGAATTTGAAATCTGGACATGACATGCTTTTTGAAAAATAATTTATAATTATGTTTAAAACTCCTTGAATGTTTTCTCTATCCTTCAAATCTAGGGTCAACCCAAGTTTGACTGATGCCACGTGTCAATTTGTGATTGGCCCACCTAACTACCACATCACCGCCCTACTCCTGAGCACCATGCCATCATGTGCGGGGCCCATTGCCACATGGCAGCATCCCACATTCTTGCAATTCTTAACTACCTTGCAACTTTGTAATGTGGGCTTGCACCCCCCATCAGATCTGCCATGTGGTAGCATCCTGTGCATCTACTGTTTGATCTTTAGTTTGGTGCCACGTCATCTCTGAACAAGACCTACTACCACTTTTCCAAATTTCACATGCTCACATTGCTTAAACAGTGAGCATTTTTGTTTTGCAGGTATGCCCCTGCCACATGATCTTCCACATGTCAAAATCTGGTGCCTTGGTTGCCACATCATCATATGCGCAGGTTTGTTCAAAATTATGCATTTGATCACTCTGGCTAACGTCCTCTAGAGGGACTCCACCTGGGCACTACCTTTTCAAAAGCCTCCAACTTCAATTCATGTAACACAAAGTTTTGTCTTGTATTTAAATTGTTAAAGCTCTTCTGTCCCCACAAATGTTGGATAACTATCTTAGCTTTGCCCGTGTTTTCTTCTTATGCATGAGAGCTGATCCCTGCAAATGGCATCTTTTTTAATGTTGTTGAGGCTTTATCCTTTCAAAACATGTGGTAACTCTTTTATGTATTTGTAGGTTGACTTATTTGCACGTGATTTGGGCCTTCTATAGCATATCCTTTTCATATGAATATCTGAATTCCATGTCATCTCAACTACTCTGTCTATGTTTTTGCTTGTTGGTGCGGCTTCATTCTTTAAAATTGACTCCTCTTTTCAAGCAACGGCATGCTCCTTTACATTGGTGTGGACTAAAAATTCTTCTTATTTTGCATGCATGAGCTACTGCCTTATTTGTAATTTTTGCAAGGTCTTCTCTTGCATTCAACATGGACCCTTGTTGAAGTGGCTTCCCTCTAAAACTTCATCTGATCCTGCTACTACATAGGGGCTCTTTGCAAATGCCTACCCCTATCTACTATATCCTCATGTTGGGCATTACCATTCTTATGGCATCTCCTTGCTACTAGAAAAGACACCTCCCCTGCGCTTTGCATATATGGCATTTCCTTCATGCTAGGCGGCTCTTTTATCTTTGGCGTAGTAGGAGCCTTTCATTGTGGAGTTTCTATTCATTGGAACATGGCTGCTCTGTTCTTCTTATGCATTGGGTTTCTCCACATCATTCACTATTTTCAACACATTTGACATGGTCTTCCTATTGGCTGCTAAAGGAAGTAGTAGAATATAACAAGTCATAAAAGATGTCTCATTTTTTTAAGCATACTTGCCCATAGTTTGGTCAAATCACATTGATGGCCAATGATCATTTCCTTGCTAGTCCTCTGGTGCAAGCCTATCTACCCTAGTCAAAGACTGTTGCCATGCTTCCCTTGATTTCTCAAAAGGAGATCCAACTTCCTCCAAACAATGTACTAAATTTGGCCTTGAATTTTTGTAAGCCCCATTTTTGGAAACTAAAGTGGATCTTCCATCACTCATCTAGACAGTTCTTGGACCATCTCCATCTACATCAGTTTGTCTCTGAATCAGATGTCCCAACCATGACGGTCTCATATTAGGAGGAACCATGACCTAAAATGTAGCAATAGAAGATTTCTTTACAACTAGAAAATCTGTAGGCAAAGATTCCATGTCCATGACACAACCCCTGGATTTTGCATCTTCAGTTAAAGTTGACCAGTCAGTTGATTGCTTCAATGCAACTGCATTACCCATAATCCAAAGTGCTCTTTGAGCTCATATTAGTGCCACATTCATGTGGTGAATATCACTACAAAGTCAACCCCATGATTTGAAACTCACAAACAAGACATTATAACTACATCGTGCTCCTAACCTTGAAAGGCATCTACAACATTGATATATAGCCCTTTCCCTTCATCAGAGTTGAGGACACTATCAAACTCTCATTGCAAACATTTTAGCTAAAGCTTGTATGGAGTAATAATTCGAACTGAAACTACCTCTATGAGATTCTCTTCCATGAGTTATATAATAAAATATATATGGTCTCAATAGAGGATCTTTATAATAGATTTTCATCAAGTCTCCCCATGGAAGGAAAACATCTTTGACAACATCATAAACTCCATCCTTCTTAAATCTCATTGGCTCTACTTCAGACTATTCATGATATACTCCAATGTATGAAAGTGATAATCGACAACTTTAACATTTATTGGACCATTCAATGATCTATCAGCCTGATGCAATTAGTCAGACCCCAGAGTGCATCCGGCTAAAAAAAAAAAAATTTCGGACAACTGACAATTGTAACTAATCCATTGATCACCTGATACTGATTGAAATCAAACTCAACCAATGAATCAACATTTGAAACTCACTTTATCCCTTTTTGTATCCTATCACTTTTGTGCCAGGAGGTCCTTTGACTAGCTTTGAAAACTAACCTACGCACTTGACCAGGCTCTGAGATCTGACGCACTGATTCTTTGTTTCATGTACTTCCACCATATCAAATCTCATCTCATGAAAAATTTGGGGTCAAAAGATATTCGCTATCAAAGTTGACCTTTCATAACTGCCTACAAGAAAACATGTCAGAAAACACTAAATTGGGTTTAGAATCGGCTTCAAAAATTGGGCAAGCTGACACTTGGGAAGAAAAAAATTGGGGCAGTGGTTCTCTGTCATGAGGAGAGTATGGATCTCTGATTTGGGCTCATTATGAATAATAGGATGCACATGGCGAGCAGTCAAAGTAGGCTACTTTGAATTTGACAACTAGAAACAATGATAGAAAACATTTTTTGCGAACATAATTAGCTTGGAAAAGTGTGCAAATGGATTCGTCATGACTTAAAAACTAACACACTTGGAGTATTTTTAGAGGACAACACAGGGGTAAAATCCATTCAATCTTACCAATCGCAAATCTCAAGTTATGACATCCCGAACTAGGGTACCAAACAATCAACAAATGCTGACACCAATAAAAAATTATAAATTGTGTTCGGAATCGCATTTGAAAACTGATCAAACTGATTCATCATGAGCTAAAACTTGAAACATAACAAGTCTCTAACCTCTAAAATAAAACCCAAAAAGAAATTTCACATTTCAATCAACTGGGTCAAAATTATAGCACATCAAATAGAGCTTCCCAGAATTATGTGCAATGTGCATCAGCATGAAAATAGTAAACTACCAACTTTGAGGAATTCAAAACCTAGTCAAACGAACTCAAAATGACTCAAAATTTGAAACATATGTTCTTTGGTATAGACATTAGACATTCCCAAAGTGGCAGCTCATGACACATTTCTGGATGCAAGATATTTAGATGCAAACATAGGCTCCTGTCATTGTTTGACACTTTGGGTAAAATGCAGATTTGACAAATGCTCAAAACGAGACTTCAAGAAATAACTTGGAATCTCAGTTTAACTTCATGGAATTCTTAGACACGCTGAATGGAAGGTGTTATAAGCATTTAACACCTCTTAGGGATCAAAGGTACAGCTAGGTACAATCAAATCAAAAGCATTTATAGGGCTCAATTTCTTCAACGGTGCTCAAAATTTGGGCTACAATTTTGAGTGCCAACAGTGGCTCTGTTTAGGGATGCATGCCCCTTGTGGGCATGGAAAGAATTCAGATCTTTGGAAGAAGTAGACCACACACCTGACAGCAACAAATTTATCTCAAAGAACTTTATTGAAAGAAAAAACAACTACTCCTACGATGTATACACAATGGCCCTAGGCCACCGAACTTCAACAAAAACCTTTACCTCTGTCAAAAACCTGATTCACATTTGAACTTGTATGAGGTAAAGTGGAAATATTTCTTCTATCAATTTCACCAATCGAATTAGCATCATGAATCAATTCTCTTGGTAAAACTGAATCTACAACTTCACTTTCATAATGCATATAATGACTAGCTTCATTTTCTACAACTTGTTCATTATGAAAGTATTGATCAGCATGCTCAAACATGTTAGACTAAAACTGAAATTCTTCTTCATCAAATGAATCATGCATTCTATCAACCTTGAATATAAAGGCTTCATATTCAACTTGGAGAAATGAATCACACAGCTTGAAAATGTGTATCCTTATGCATAGCTAGATTGTATTCAAATGAGCAATCAAATTTTTACTCACACATGTCATCAATGTCATAATCTGAAACTAATCTAGGATCTTCAAATGATTCTCTGATATCAGCAAGTGGATTAGTCATCACATTAGAATATTCATCATAAAATTCATTACAAGGTGCATGCTGATTTTCAATAACACCTTTATCAAACACCTTGTCATCCATATTATGAGATGCAACATCATCATCATAATCATTATCACATCCAAAAGAAGAATAAACTGATTTCTCATAGTAGTAGGATAAAGTATCATCATCAAAATCATCTTCAACTAAATCTGAACTATCTGTGTGCTCTTCAAACAAAAAATTGATAACTCCATGTAATGACCTTCTTTGAACTTTTTTACAAAAGATGGGTTGATCATCATCGGGATTCTCATCATATAAAGCATTAGTATACACTTTAAAACCATTACCCATCTTTTCTTCATGGAGACTTTTAGTGTATGAAGAAAAGTCAGAATTATATGAAGACTCACTTGTTATTTCTTCTACTAGACATATAGTGTCAATAATAACATTTTCTTCATTATCTTGTTTAGGATAACCATTACGTACAAACCTTGATTCATTTCTAAACCCCTCACTACATGCTGCAAATTTATTGTCTAATGTAGGAACACTTGACAACCCTTCACTAAAATCTTCATATTCAAATTCATTAACATTAACTGGATTCAACATTTCTTTATCTTCATACCTTGAGGAAAAATCATTCTCAAATTCTTCAATGGCTAACTGATTTGTATAACACAAAAATTGAGGTGCACTTTCCTTTTCAGATTCAAAAAAAGAATTCATACCTTCACCTTCAAATGAATGTTCACTACCATCATTGCTTTCTTCTTCTCAATTTGCATTTGATTCACATGAAGATGAATATGTACTAGCATTGTCCTCTTCTTGACTTGAGTAACAACTCTCGTCATTGTCTTCACATGATGCTTCTTCATAATATGTCAGATCAACAAATTCACCTTAACCACTTGACAGATCACTTCCATCTTGTTCATACTCATATTGAGATGCATATTTTTCAACTTCAACATTTATAACATTCTCAACATAATGCAATCTCTCAATAAGAGAATTCATTTCTTGTGTATCTGATTGGTCAAGTGAATCCACATTATCATCTGCTATTCTACTATCACAAATATGTGTACTGTGTTCATCAATAATAAAATCATCTCTTCCTTGAAACTGAGAAACTTCATCTACACATATCTTTAATTCTAAAATTTCAACAAAATTATCCACCATAGCAAAAGTACCTACTTGCTGATCTGAATTTGAATTTTCTTCATGACATTGACTTTTGGTTTGCACCTCATCTTGCAGGCAAACATTCCTAGAGAAGTGACTCCAAGTTAAGCCATATTTTATATTATTTCCAATCTCCATTGCCATCATGAATGCCTGATACAAAGTTTTAGGTTCCTTATCTCTTAAAAGGTAACTCATCTTCTTACCAAATGCACCGAGATAAACCACTAAACACACTTGATCATCTGGCTTATAATTTTCAAGAATTTCATTAAAAACCTTTGCAAATCTAATATTAAATTCAAGAACTAACTCACCATTCCCGATCTGGATTTGTAAGAACCTATCAAAATAATCAAAGATGCTTACTCTTTCCCCGAACTACTTCATGAAGGCTAAAAGTAATTCATTCCAAGATGAAATTGAGCATGTCGACAAAAATGAAAACCAATCCCTAGCATATTCTTCTAAAGTCTAAACAAACAACTTCATCTAAACATCTTGACGAGAAATTTCAAAATCACCAACCAAGTCATTGAATAACTAAACATGATGGTTGGCTAGCTTTTCATGGTTCCCACCAAACTTAGGAAAATACTTTCTGAGGTTATAAGGCATAGTATTCGGGAAACCATGAATACCATTAAAATTTAATGTCATATACTGCTTGGTAAAAACAAATCTAAAACTTTCACTATCAGGCTGCAACTTAGGTGAAATGAATCTTGACATCCTTTAAAAATTGTGTCAAAACTTTGATTACTTTTAGTATTCATTAATTGCAGCAGATCTATACCCTTCTACCAATATCAACTTCAAACACACTTCACAAACTTAAATACAACTGACTAAAACTTGATCTAATGAAGTATATAAAACCTTAAAACTATTCTCCTCTCTGTAGTGCTGAACTTCACTTGATGGAGAACACATGTGTAAAACTTACTTTCTTTCATGACAAGAAAAACATCATGAAAACGGAATACCTCAAGTGTTACTGGATGAAGCCACAGATCTACTAATAGGCCTAGTGTTAATCTCAATTCCTCACACCACTAATCATATCCTTTGTAGAGTCATCATCTCCTTGAGGAGAACTAAATGAAATCACAATTGTGGTTCATTTTTTGTATCATTTCAAAAATTATGACAGCAAATCAAACAACACTTTAAAACTTATTAGTCAATAATGTATATATATCCTTCTTCTTGTTCAAAGTTTTGACACAACTTTTAGATCTGCTTATTTTAATTGAAAACTCTTGAAAAAATTTATACATAACCAATCTACACTGGTTCAGAGATCCTTTAGAGAGTCGCCAATGACAATTGTGAGAAAGATTTAAAACATAATTCATAACACTACAGATCTGAACTGAATTGTCACTTTGTAGAACTTTACAAAACTTTAAATACCTTGTAGAGAGAAAACCCTTTAAAACAATTCTGACTCTGAGTTTTCAGTAGTACTATGAAAACAACAACTGGTTGAATTAACTAGAAATAAAACTTAGTAACACAATCTATATTCAACCTTGAAATTACTACTGCAAATGGATAAAAACTTACTGGGGTGCATGATTTGGAGTAAGAAAACTAGAAAGAACATCAAAAACTTACTACTTAAACTTTTGTCCATGCACTTCTCTTGTTGTATTGAATCTCCTTCTTTCAAATTCTCAAGGTTTGTCTACCATTCAGATTCAATACAGTCCCCAGTAGAGTCGCCATTTTGTCAGTGTTTGAAAATGCTAGAGGGTTTTCAATTATCCCACTGAGAAATTGACATATCTAGGGGAATCTAACTCCCATTTTCAACATGCCATTTCTAACAATAGGCCAACTATAAGGCATGACCCTTCTTCTACTTCTAGCTTTGCAAGACCTAGGTGGGTGGACCTTAGATTTAATTGATACCATACTAGTGTAAAAGCATATCCCTGAATCTATTAAGCAGATGAAAATCCCTAAAATATCCTAAAGACTTATGCAGTAACAAAGAAATGCAGTAGCAAATTACAACTCTATGGAATGCATAGGTTGAGTGAGGGTTAAACTGTTCTAGCTATTCAACCTAAAATGTAAAGATGACTTGAATTTGATTTTATTTTATTTGGGTGGGGAAAGTGGATGAAAACTTGGTATGAACAACAAACTTATGATCCTATAATAGATCATTGCCTCATCCATTGGGCAATTAATGAATCTCCCTCATGCACTTTGGATATCTAGAACATAATTCTCATGCCAAGACTCAAGATCTATCCATTCACCTTGTAAATTGGATATCAAAGTTCAACTTAAATCTCATTCTCACCTAATATCCTCATCAATAAACCTACAACCTTGTTGAATCTCTGAACCAATTACATAATTCATTGAATTACAAGCAACATATAGCCTTAAGGTACTGCACTTATGATCTAGGCTCTTTGTTTAAAGACCATAAAACATTACAGCTCAAATGAGAAAGGAGAAAATATTTAAACTAAAAAGTTAAATAATTGTTGTTCCTTGTATTGATTTCCTTGAAATAATACATGAAAATGCATGAAATTAACTCACAAATCACCTAATAAACCAGACTATACAATAACATATGTTGTCTTACAAGAGAGAAAATGGAAGGAATGAGAAACTAATGGGATGGGAAGGGGGTATCATAGCCAAAGAAAAGCTTCATGGTCTGGAACCAGCACATCCCAGATCTTCCATTTAGAATTCATCAATTGCAGGGCTAATTTTGCTAAGTGTTTTTGTTCCAAAGAAAACTTTCCAAAATTCCAACCCTTACAATGGATGAAAGAAAGAAAGATATAGAAGATAGATGAATTCTTGGATCTATTATGCAACTGACACCTGTCCACTTGAAATTCAATCTTCTGCAACTGAATCACCTCTCTCTTCTCTCTACTATTGATCTGATTTTGTTTCATCGTTACACTATAACTAATTTGTAAATATCCCTGCTTAATGATGAAAATCATTCTGCAACCTAAATATCTAGTTTGCCTAAAGAATGCTGATGAAATTGAGGTTTTACTGAGTGAATCTGATTAGAATTCGACCTTAACTACATTTTCACTTCCTTTTAGCCACATTTAGGTCATTACCTGACTAGAAAACACAACTAAACTTTGATACCTGAATGTGGTTGCCTATTAGGAATTGAAGAGAAAACCTCAAATAACATGAACACACTACTTCCTATGCAAAAACTAACCTCAAAATCAAAAAGTTTGTCTTCTCTCAATTTTGGCAATATATAATATCACTATATTTGCTTACTAGGAACCTTTGGAATCTTAGTTTGAACAAATATCCCCCCTTGCTATAAATGTCTGATTTGCACTTAATTTTCAAAAAAATTAAAAATTTTATAAAGTTTGACTTTAGATTTAATGCCTCTTTGAATTTAAAATTTGGATGTGACATGCGTTCTGAAAAAGAATTTAAAATTATTTTTAAATTTGGGGTTAACCCAAGTTTGACCGATGTCATGTGTCAATTTGTGATTGGCCCACCTGACTACCACATCATCGCCCTGCTCCTGAGCACCATGTCACCATGTGGGGGACCCACTGCCATGTGGCAGCATCCCACATTCTCGCAATTCTTAACTACCCTGCAACTTTGTTACATGGGCTTGCGCCCACTTTCAGATCTGCCACATGGTAGCATTATGTGCATCCACTGTTTGATCTTCGATCTAGCGCCACATCATCTTCAAGCAGGACCCACTACTACTTGTCCAAATTTTGCATGCCCACATTGCTTAAATAGGGACCATTTTTGGTTTTGTGGGTATGCCCCCATTGCATGATCTTCCACATGTCAAAATCTTGTGCCTTGGTTGCCACATCATCATGTGTGCAGGTTTGTTCAAAATTATGCGTTTGATCACTTTGGCTGATGTCATCCATAGGGACCCCACCTGGGTTCTACCTTTTCAAAAGCCTCCAACTTCAATTCATGTAACATAAAGTGTTATGTTGTATTTAAATTGTTAAAGCTCCTCTGTCCCCACAAATTTGGGATAATTATCTTAACTTTGCCCACGTTTTCTTCTTATGCGTGAGAGTTGATCCCTACAAATGGTGTCTTTTTTAATGTTGTTGAGGCTTTATCCTTTCAAAAAATGTGGTAACTCTTTTATGTGGCTGTAGGTTGACTTATTTGCATGCGATTTGGGCATTCTATAGCATATTCTTTTCATATGAATATCTGAATTCCATGTCATCTCAGCTACTCTATCTACATTTTTTCTTGTTTATGCAGCTTCATTCTTTAAAATTGACTCCTCTTTTCAAGCAACGGCCTACTCCTTTACATTGGTGTGAACTAAAAATTCTTCTTATTTTGCATATGTGAGCTACTGCCTCATTTTTAATTTGCATAGGTTCTTCTCTTGCATTAAACATGGACCCTTGTTGAAGTGGCTTCCCTCTAAAACTTTGTCTATCCCTACTATTGCATGGGGGCTCTTTGAAAATACCTCTTCCTATCTACTATGTCCTTTCATGTTGGGCATTTACCATTCTTATGGCATCTCCTTGCCACTAGAAAAGACACCTCCCCTGCGCTTTGCATATATGGCATTTCCTTCATGTTAGGTAGCTCTTTTATCTTTGGCGTAGCAGGAGCCTTTCATTATGGAGTTTCTATTCCCTAGAACATGGCTTCTCTATTCTTCTTATGCATTGGGTTTCTTCACATCATTCACTATTTTCAATGCATTTGACATGGTCTTCTTGTTGGCTGCTAAAGAATGCAGTAGAATATAACAAGTCACAAAAGATGTCTCATTGTTTTAAGCATACTTACCCACAGTTTGGTCAGATTGCATTGATGGCCAATGCTCATTTCCTCATTGGTCCTCTGGTGCAGCCCTATCTACCCTAGTCAAAGACTGTTGCCATACTTCCCTTGATTTCTCAAAAGGATATCCAACTTCCTCCAAACAGTGTTCCAAATTAGGCCTTGAATTTTTGTAAGCCCCATTTTTGGCAACTAAATTGGATCTTCCATCACTCATCCAGATAGTTCCTGGACCATCTCCATGTGCATCGGTTTGTCTCTGAATCAAATGTCCCAACCATTGTGGTCTCATATTAGGAGGAACCCTAACCTAAAATGTAGCAATAGAAGATTTCTTTACAACTAGAAAATCTCTAGGGAAAGATTCCATGTCCATGACACAAACCCTAGATTTTGCATCTTCAATTAAAGCTGACCAGTCAGTTGATTACTTTAGTGCAACTGCATTACCCATAATCCAAAGTGCTCTTTGAGCTCGTGTTAGTGCCACATTCATGCGGTGAATATCAACTACAAATTCAACCCCATGATTTGAAACTCACACACAAGACATTATAATTACATCGTGCTCCTAACCCTCAAAGGCATCTACAACATTGATATATAGCCCTTTCCCTTCATCAAATATATAGCCCTTTCCCTTCATCAAATTTGAAGACACTATCAAACTCTCAATGCAATCATTTTAGCTGAAGCTTGTATGGGGTAATCATTCCAATAGAAACCACCTCTATGAGATTCTCTTCCATGAGTTATATCATAAAATAAATATGGTCTCAATAGAGGATCTTTATAATAGATTTTCATTAGGTCTCCCCATGGAAGGAAAACATCTTTGACCACATCATAAACTCCATCCTTATTAAATCTCATTGGATTTGCTTTAGACTATTCATGATATACTTCAATGTATGAAAGTGATAATTGACAACTTTAACATTTATTGGACCATTCAATGATCTATCAGCCTGATGCAATCAGTCGGACCCCAGAGTGGGTCCAGCTAAAAAAAAATTCATTTTTGGACAACTAACAATTGTAACTGATACATTCATCACTTGATACTAATTGAAATCAAACTCGACCAATGAATCAACATTTGAAACTCACTTTATCCCTTTTCGCAACCTGTCACTTTTGCACCAGGAGGTCCTTTGACTAGCTTTGAAAACTAACCCAAACACCTAAATGGGCTTTGAAATCTGACCCACTAATTCTTTGTTTCATATACTTCCACCCTGTCAAATGTCATCTCATGATGAATTTGGGGTCAAAAGATATTCACTATCAAAGTTGACCTTTCATAACTACCTATAAGAAAATATGTCAGAAAACACTAAATTGGGTTCAGAATCAGATTCAAAAACTGCTCAAACTGACACTTAACTATGGCATTGGTTCTCTATCATGAGGAGAGTATGGATCTGCAATTTAGGCTCATGAAAAATAACAAGGTGCAAATGGCGAGCAGTCAAAGTAGGCTACTTGGAATTTGACAACTGGAAACAATGATAGAAAATAGTTTTTGCGAATGGAATTAGCCTGGAAAAGTGTGCAAATGGATTCGTCATGACTTAAAAATTGACACTCTTGGAGTATTTTTAGAGGACAACATATGAGTATAATCCATTCAATTTTACCAATCATGGATCTCAAGTTATGATGTCCCAAATAGGGGTACCAAACAATCAGCAAATGTTGTCACTAGTAAAAAGTTATAAATTGTGTTTGGAACTGCATTTAAAAATTGATCAAATGTTTTCGTCATGAGCTGAGACTTGAAACATAACAAGTCTCTAACTCTACAATACAACATAGAAAGAAATTTTACATTTCAATCAACTATGTCAAAATTATAGCACTTCAAATGGGGCTTCTTAAAATTATGTGCAATGTGCATTAGCATGAAAACAGTAAACTACCAACTTTGAGGGATTCAAAACCTAGTCAAACAATTTTAGAATGACTCAAGAACTCAAAACGACTCAAAATTTGAAACATAGGTTCTCTAGTATGGACACTCGAGATTCCCAAAGTGGTAGGTCATGACACATTTCTGGGTGCATGATATTCAGATGCAAACATAGGCTCATGTTGTTGTTTGACACTTAGGGTAAAATGCAGATTTGACAAATGCTCAAAATGAGACTTCAAGAAATAACTCAAAATCTCAGTTTAACTTCATGGAATGCTCAAACAGGCTGAATGGAAGGTGTTAGAATCATTTAACACCTCTTAGGGCTCAAAGGTACAGCCAAGTACAATCACATCAAAAGCATTTATACGGCTCAATTTCTTGAACGGTGCTCAAAATTTGGGCTACAATTTTGATCGCCGACAATCCCATAATTCAAAGAGTAGAGTGTGATATATGTGAGTGAAGAATAGGAGTAAAGGGGTGAATTGATAAGAGGACATTCAAGGTGACTTAGTAGAGGAAAGAAATTGCAAAATCAATTAGCAGAACAGAGGATCAGGGACACCACATTTCCATATTAGATCTGAAAGGATCAGGATGGACTAAATAGCAATATGGAATCAACAATATTAGATTGTAAGTAATTAGATCAACATTCTACTATACTCTCTAACAATTGTATCCATAAGATGAAATCCTATGGACTTAGGTTGGTTTAACAATCATTGAGAAATCCTTTAATAGGGTGATATTCCAAGTGAATGTTTTGTAAACCTTTAAATAGGCACACTTCTAGCAGGGTGTAAATATCCTTTAACAAGATGGGGCTTAACAATCTCTTGTAGCCTTTTATAGGCTAGGCCTTTCACAGGGTAGACCATGGTTCATGGTCAAATTTTGTAACTTTGACAAGTTACATTATTGTTGTAGTAGTAAGTTGTGGGTTTCATCCCCACTCCAATTTTACCTTCTCATTTTGGAGGGTTTTTGGGTGATCATATCTGGTGTCAAATGTTTGCATACATGCTTTTACTTTCCATGTTATTTAAATATGTTTAATGCATGTGTTAATTGATATTAAAAGTTTTATTGGTTAAAGTTTGGTACTTCTGATTCATCCTCCCCCCCCTTCAGAAGTATACTTACCACTTGTGAATTCCAACAACTAAATCATCGCTAACTCTATTTTTTATCCTCATAATGATTTGTGTACTTGGGTATGGTATCTTGACACATTGTACTAATACCAGGTAACTAAACATGTACCAATTTTTTGTATCTGAATTGTGTCAACCAAAACTATGTATGCACTAACAAATACACTATGTGATACTTAGATAATTTTCAAAGACAACTTCTTCAAGACAAAACTTTATGATATGTTTACTTAATACAGAATATATACTGTCATAAATGACAACTCCAAACTATCTACCTAACTAGATTGCCAACATTTTTTGGCCATTAATTCATTCAAATATGTGTGAAAGCGAAAGAGGGACATTTCCAAATAAGTTCACAATTATGATCCAAATTAGATTAGCTATAACCCAAAAGAAGAAGGATGTCAATACTAAGTTCAAATTGTGAAGAGGAATGCAATACAAGGAAATGTACTCTTTGGCCCTTGATAGGATATTGTGCATGTGCAATTGAATGAATTACCTAAATCATGTAAATCTAGATGCTACCTTAACATAATTAGCCTAAATAAGATGTAGATATAGGATAAAGATATGAGAGAAAATAAAATATGAAAGACTTGCCTTGAAATGCATAGTGGAAGATGTATTTTGTCTCCAAAACTCACAAATTTGTACTATTTTTGGATATCCATCCATGAATCTTAAAATAAAATTAGAAAAGGAACAAAACACAAAAATTTCCCCAAAAAGGGACATTGAATGACTAGGCTAACTTGGATGGACATCCTACAACTAGGTTGATGTAGTTTGATGAATCTATAACTAACTTCTCTAGAAAACTCTCAAAAAGTAGGTCTTAGATTTGTAAGCTCTTAATGGTATCCTACAAATAAATACAAAACAAAAGGCTTTTATTTTTAAAGTTTGATGAGGGTTTGCCTTGGTCAAGCCCTAGGTTAAGTAATTAATCATAATTGAGAAATGTAAATGTAAATAACTAAAAGACAAGATAAATGTTAGGATTCACCTTGCTTGAAACCCTCATTAATAAGGATTTTGTTTGTAAAAATATTGTAGAACTTGAACTAAGAATGTAAGGTATCTCCACACTTTGCAATGGATCTAGCATAATCTAATCACTGTGTCATAGATGTAAGTGTGCATCGATGAAGAAGATGAATTCTTCAGTGTAGATCTCTTCCCTTGATGGGCAATAATAAGCTAGATCTTGAAAAGAAAATACTCATAAGTGATCCTTTAATGCTAGATAGAAATATCCTAGCTTAAATACTTGAAATATATTGAATACTTGAATCCCTTGAATGCAAATGGAAGAAATCTTCACAAAGTGCAAAAGCTTGGATTACTTGAGTGCATGAATAAATGATATATGAGGATGAAGCCTCCAAGTCTTTGTCTAAATGAGTTTGTGGGTGAGAAAATAATATAGTTGATAGGATAGAAAAAGAAAACTAATTAAACCCCCAAGGCCTTTCAGGCCTTGAGCCCCAAAATCACTAGGACTAGATTGACCTGGATTGACCTATTCTAGAATAGGTCGACCTGAGGTGACCTAGTCTGTGAGATTAGGTCTAGAGTGCCACATAAAGAAGAGGTAGATAATAGGAGAAATAGTGTGGAAAGAGGAAGAAAAGAGAAGAAAATGAGATCAAGCACATGCAGATCCATGGTCCAAACAAGGTGTTATAGAGAAGGAGCTAAAAGGTATTAAAAAGGAAAGTGTGTCCATTTTAAGATGGTATAGTCCTCAAAGAGAGGAAGATGTTCAACAAAAGGAAAAGCAAGAGAGAACAACTGTGACTCAAGAGGAGTCAAGTAAACCAAGACAATTGATGTAGGAAGACCTATAGTAGAAGCAGATAGGATGAGCAATCGATAGTCACCCCACTAGATACACAAGTTGCAAAACCAATTATAAAGGAATGAGTCAAGTCACTAGAAAGCACGACTCAACAACATATTGATGAAACAAGAAAGACAAGCACCATTATTTTTTATTCCTCATTGAAAAAGGATGAAGATGAAAGGAATAAATCACTTGAATCGATACAAGTTCTATATGAAGATCCCTCAAAAGAAAAATCCCAGAATTGGAGGAAGAACTACAATCCCCACCAAAAGGAGATGTAGAAGTTGAAGAAGAAGAAGAAATAAAAGAATAAGAACAAGATGTCACAACTATAGCTACATCTTCAAGATTGAGAGTGTCAGAAAACAAGACATGTGGATAGGAAAGTAGAAATAGAGAACCAAGCATGTCAAGAATGAGAGGTGAAAAATACTCTATGAAGAAGAGAAGACCAATAAAGCGTATGATGAAATATTCATCATCACCATCTTCAAGCCTTGAAGATGAAGGATGATTTTATGAGAAGGATGTTAACACAATAGAAGAAAAGGGAAACTAGACACCATCATTGCAAAAAAGAAGGAGATGGTCAAAAACATGGACCTAGATGAAATACTTGAGTATAAACAACAACTAAAAAAGAAAAGTCAACTCAAGAAGTAGCAGTGAGAAAGGATGCTGATAATCACAAGAAATATAATTACTAAGATAGCCCTAGATGTTGTATATGATCCTAATATGAATCTCATCAACCAAATCTTCACACTTTTTGACAATATAAAAGTTCAGAAAGGAAGTGTTCAAGCACTGGTGAAAAAGTGGTGAGAAGCCAAAAGAATAAGCACACTGCATAATCTAATAGAAAAAGTCAAGACCACTCTACAATAGAAATAGAACTAGAAGAAAATTTGAAAGCCTTAGCACCTATCATCAAAAAGACATTAGATCCATAAGCACTCTCATCAGATCTATAATAGAGGTTTCAAAAAGCTCAACAAGAGCTACAAACACTGAAAGATACTTTCAATATAATCAGTGATTCTATAGTTGGCTATCTATCTAAAATCCAAGGGACATTAAACCTCATTCATCAAATAAAATATGTAGAAGAGGAAAGAGTCATCAGATTGATGGAATTATAGTGCAAGTTATTCCCAATGACATGCATCATTCAAATGCATATTGTAAATCTCGATGCACTAGCTACTAGATCACCATAAAACAAAATAAATGAACTTGAAAAACTATTGGTTGATAAAAAGGGTGAAATAATTGCTCTCACAAACTTGAAAGCCTCATGGTATACACATATTTCCACCATACAAGGTCAATACCAAGATCTATTCAACAACCTATAGCCACCCCATACAACTTATATCTTATTAAAATGGAAGCACTTCCATGTTAAGAGCATTTAGCCCTTTGATTAAGTGGTCTAGGGTTATGTCAAGTACCTTGAATAGGTCTCTATATGGATCTAGTTGTTTTCCCCCTATTCTACTTCTCTCTCTCTATTCCAGCCTCTTTCTAACAATTTTCTATGTTAAACTAAAGACTTTGACTTTTTGGTTCAAGGTCAACCTCAACCTTGACCTAGGTCAAGGATGACCTTGACCCTAAACTAGGGCAAGGTTTACCTCTTCCCTGACCCCAACTCCAATTTTCAAGTTTTGAAGGTTTTGGGATATCAGGGTTTAGAAAGTTTTCTTTTCTTGCTTATGGGTTGGTTGTTTCAATTTTTAGAATGGTAAACTCTTAAATTACATTTGATCTAGGTCCATTTCTAAGGATTAAGGTTAACTAGGATTTAATTCTCCAATGTTAGCCTTCTCTAGAAGTTTGTGCCATAGATCTCTATATAAGGAAGCCTTCTTCTCTCATTTTCTCAAAGGACATAACATAAGAACCTAAAAATAGAAGAAGGCAAGACATTATACTAGATGATCCATTATCAAGCATTCAAGCATTCAGGTATTCAAGATCCAATTCATCAGGGAGATCCATTTTTAGTCATTGAAGGATTCAATCTCTATGGAGCCCTCTTGTTGAAGATTTCTCCATCCACATTTAATCAAGCCTTTTCCTATGCAAAGATTCATATAAGATTGGTGTTGAAGATATAATATCATTGATTTGAGACATCCTATATTCATTTCTACATTCATTTGGATCATATGTACTTGTGGATTAAAGGATTTGAATCGTCCACAAGGATTTCAATGTAAGCAAGGTGAATAGTTCCATTTACTTTGTTTATATCTATTGTAATTTCAACTATATTTCAAAGTTGATTCCAAACTAGGGTTTGACCAAGGAAAATCCCCCATCCAAAAAAAAAAACCATTTTTCTTCTAGGTATAATTACAAGATAGCGAATTGGAGTTTAGATTTGGATACCCTTTCACCGAACAACCAGGTTTCATGAACAAATTTTTTGTCACAATAGTACAGGTCAAGGTCAAATTTTTGGGGTAAGATTGTGCCCTGGGGTAAGATTATGCCTTGCTATCTAGGTCAAGGTCAACCTACACTCAGAAGGACAAAAATTGTCTAGGTTTTTTGTGTCTTGGTATTTCTAGTCCGGAGTAGGTTGCAAAATTCCTTGAAACTATATAAAGACATTAGAAATCAGCATTTTCCAAATTTTTCCTATTTTGAGGTTAGTATTTTTCTTCTATTCATTCAAGATTTCAAGCACATACTTATAGTAGATTATAGGATTTCCTCCTTTCTTCATATTCTCCATTGTTTGATTCATTTGTGCATTGATCACTTCCTTGTGGTTAATCAAATTTGATAATTCCTTTTGGGAATTTGGGTTATGGATAGGTCCTATATTTTCCCTCACATCATATTCATATTCCATTCTATCTCATACACTCTATTCATTTTTACTTCTATTCACAACCCTTTTTCATTGATGATAAAATGGGGGGAATTATCATTGAGAATGAAAAAATGGGGGAGACTAGAAGAAAGGAGAAAATACAAAAAAGAGGAGATTATCAACAAGAGCAAAAGTTGGGAGAAGTATAAAGGGAGAGAATAAAATAAGTACATGAAACGAAGTAGAATAGAAAATGACAAAGAGTGAGATAGGAAAATTGTTAGGGGGAGTTCCAACAAATTGATGCTAAGTTTATTTACCAGTGACATAATCCTCACTAATCTGGCTGAAGGTATGGTAAACACAAGCATGATGTTTTTTCCATCAAAGATATCTTGCAAAGAAGAAAGTGAATTTTTTGGTAAATGATGTTTTTCCACCAATGCCAAAGGAGGAGATTGTTGACCTTACACAATTCTTTGGCACCAAGGTTTAAAGGAGTATGGAGTGTTGTCATTGATGGCCAAAGTCTTTAATTGAGAAAACTACTTGATAACTAGTCAAAGAAAGGAGTTGACATTTATCGATCAAGGAGAAAATGGTATACACTCTAGCACACCCAAGATAATGCAAATAGTTGAGAATAAAGGGTATTTGATTTAAGTCATCGGTAGAGTGAGTCACCATGGATGTGATAAGTGTTGGTATAATTAAGTATTTACTAATTACACTTTACTTCAGTTTACTTAGGTTAATGCATTATTTTATTAATTATTATTTTTTTGCCTAGGAGTACGCAAACTCATATGAGTTGTCTTGTTGACAACACAGGAGTTAGCAACTCTTTTGTGCACATGGTGTCTACAACACTGAAGTTAGCACCTTATTTAAGCACATAGTGTTTACAACATCTCTATACAAGATACACCTTGTCATACTTATCCTCTCATCATCACACATACTTTTGTGCTTAATGGATGATAATCCACTTCTGGTGGACATGTGCTTAGTTGTTGTGCTTATCTCCTAGCTCATTCTAGAAGCATTATAGATGCATATAAGAGGCCTTTATATACAAGCACTCCTAGTGTGTATGTACATGGTGGACCTTGACCTAGATCCAAAGTATCACAGTCATTGGGAGCATCTAGAGCCAAAATGGACCTCACCATTGCATCCAGAGTGTTGATTCAATGAAATTTGATGATAATTTTGCCTACCCTAGGCTATAGTCAAAATTGAGGCAAAAAAAATTTGCAAACCGGCACCCGAAGGCTTGATTTGTGAAATTGGTATGATCATTTAAGATCTATACATTTAATTTTCAAACCTACATTTTTTCATCTGCATCTCTACAATTTTTCTAGATATACATTATTTTTCAAAAACAATTTGGCCATCAGGCCAGTGGGAGAGATTTTTTGCAGGTGAACATTGGGCTTGCTAGTGCAAGTTAGATATTTGCATCACATTTAGAAGGTCAAAAATAACCCCAAATTGACTTTTGTTTCATCAAAATTGTACATCTAAGGTTAAATTTAGAGTCATTTTATTTTTGAAGGTGTGATGGCGATGATTCAGGAAAAATAATTACAGAGGTGATTTTCAAAGAGTGATATCTCCTCGTACGGACTCCTTTTTTCAAGCAATCTTTTTTGTTTTGGGGTAGAATTTCATGATCCATACATTGGTGCAAGATGTTTGAGATATTTGTACCTAAAATTTTTTGCAAATTGCAAATCCCAACTTTTGCAACTTCAAATGCTTAGTACAGACTCATCTGGACACATATTCAGGTTTCATTTTTTTGACAGTGCTTAATTTTTTTTGTCTATTTTCCATATCTACAATCAGACTATAGGCTTGTGTGGATAGAAATATCACTTTTAGAATTAGGTAATGTTTTTCATTGTATTGCTTCAAAAAATTTGTACATTTGAGCTACATTGCAAAGTACCAGATATGAGCCTCAAAAGGTAGATGTACATAGCCAAATCAGAAGCCCACTTTTGTCCATTTTGATAAGTGGCCTATTTTAAATGCACTACATATAAAGTGCCAAAAGCATCATTTTTGGGGAGGTTCTATGATTGAGTGAATGGGGGGATGTGTCTTGTGTTCTTGTCTCTCTCTCTTTCTCTCTTGTGCTCTTTTGATTTTCTACATCATGGGTTCATCTAAAAATCCACTTCTAACTTCACACAATTATACTACATGGAAAGATATTGTATGGAGTAGACTAATGGAAAAAGGTTTAAATCTATATGTTGATGGTACAATTACAAAACCCACTGATACTACTACACAAGTTGATTGGAAAATTAAAGACAACCAAGCTTTAGGAATTATTCGAAGTTGTGTTCATAGAGATCTCTTCTTCCACGTTTCCATCTTTAAGGATTCCAAGGGTGCTTGGGACAAACTTGAAGGGTTGTATGGTAAGGTGGATGAGGAAAAGGCATTCCAAATTGAGGATGATCTAATTCTATTGGATCCTAAGAATTTTGACACAATTCAAGACTATATTAATAAAGCCAATGAATTGAGAGAACTACTTAAGGCTTGTGATAATCCCATGAAGGATTACAGATTGATTCATCACATCTAGAAGAGGCTAGCTTCAGAGTATGCATCTTTTGTTTCAAGTTACAACACCCACAAGTTGACCATGGGAAGTGCCTTCACTAAGCCTTCATTTGATGCATTTGCAAAAATATTGATGTTGAAACAATCCAAGTTGATAGATATGGGAATTTTAAAGTCATCAAAGACCAAAGCATTGGTGGCCAATAATGAGAACCAATCAAATCAAGGCAGAAAAAGTTCTACCAATAGCAAGAAAAAGTAGTGGAAGAAGAAATCACAATCAGAGACACAACAATCTTCCTCCTCACAAAAAGGCAATTCTTCTTCCAATAAGAAGAGAACTAATGATAAGAAGGATAAATTATTTTGTGCATATTTCAAGAAATCGAATCATGATGAGCATCATTGCAAGACTAAGAGAATAGATGAGTTGGAAAAATTTCTTAGGGAGAACAAAATCAATGTGCCAAATGCTTCCAAGGATTCAACTCCACACACTTCAAAGGGAAAAGGGAAAGCACTTCTGGTAAGTTCAAGTTCTTTAGGGAAACAGATTCTTGACTTAGGTGCATCATATCATATGGGTTCTTTAAAGGAGACTTTTCTTCATTCGAACAGTATAAGGTACCTCACATCTTTGTAGGGGATAATACAAAAATGGAAGTTGAAGGGAAAGGACATGTTGAGATGGAAAATGGAGAAATCAAAGATGTTCTCTATGTTCCTAACATTAGCTCAAATATTTTTTCAATTTACCAAATCACTCACTATGGAGGTGGCAATAAAGTTGAGTTCCTTCATGATTTAGTAATGGTACAAAATCTTAAAGATGATTCATTGGTTGCAGTGGGTAAAGTCAATCATGACACAAGGCTTTATTCTTTCTCCCACTTTGTTCCTAAGTCTCCTTCACATGCCTTGTCAACACAATCTCAATCACAAAGCAAATTATGGCATGAGTAGTATGGACATCTTGCCTTCCGCTATCTTCATCAACTTAGCTCAAACCACATGGTCAAAGGTCCACCTACAGTCAACTTTTCTAAGGGTGAATGTTCAATTTGTTCAATGGATATGCATCTAGAAGAGAAGATTGATAAAGGGAAGTCTTTGAGAGCATTAGTTGTTCTTGAGTTGGTTCACACAATTCTAGCAGGTTCTTTTGTAGTGACATCAGTTAGCAAGGGTTGTTATGTTCTACTTTCATTAATGACATTTCATGCTACACATGGGTCTACTTTCTTGATTACAAGAATGAAGTGTTTAATAAGTTTCTAGCCTTCAAGAGTCATGTTGAAAAGAAATCAATGAAAGCCATCAAGGTTCTTCATATGGACAATGAAAGTAGATATGTGAACTTAAGACTTAGAGACTTTTGTGAAATTGAGGGTATTCATCTTCAAAATCCAATAGCATTTAGTTTGCAAAAGAAAAATGTTCCAGCAATGAGGATTAGAACTCTTAAGTCTATGGAAAGTTGCATGATTCAAGCCAAGTCTCTTGATCCATCCTTCAAGTCAAAGCTATAAGCAGTGCTAATCACATACTTAATAGGTCTCCTCATTATGTCTTAGATGGGAAGAATCCTTTTGAGGCATGGTGTAGAAGAAAACCAGTTGTGAAACACTTTAGAGTTTTTGGTATGTCCAGCATGGGCAAACATATCTTCAAGGGAATGCAATGCACCACCACCAAGGCCCTGTACTTTCATTGGATATGATGACAGTGTTAAGGCATATAGACTTATGGATCCTAAGACTCATGAGATATTCATTGAGAGGAATGTTCACTTTGAGGAAAGTTCACCTAGCTTATCCTCTAATCCTCTCCATACTTCATACATTGTAGAAACTAATAGTGACAACAATGATAGTGATTCAACAGATTTAGATATGTGGGATCCTATTGACATATGTAGAACAAGGTCACAGAATTAGAAATTCCACATGCATACATTGCTATAGTGATAGGTCCATATAATTCAGTACAGTTGGGTACACCTTGTCTTCTAGCTCTAGCATCAGGGGATGACTTCATGGTAGATATTTTAGGTTTGTTTGTGGAGTCATACATAGAATATTTGAGAGACATTATTGATGATATACATCTTCTCTTTGATGAAGAAGATCCTTCTTTAGTTTTTATGAGGGAATACTCTAACCCTCTTGTCCATTCTCTACATGATCAGTTTTTCTATGTTGATATGATTGTGGATTCTTATGTATAGCAGTTGTAGGAGGTCTCTTTATCATTCTAGGATATGGGTCTTTGGGACATTTTCTACATTCATCCTTGCTAGATTTGAACTTGTTCTTTTCAAAAAAATTGTAAGGGACAACCCTCAGTATCGACATAGGGATAGTTGAGTAGCTTTTAGAGACACCATTCATCTTTGTGATTATTTCTACACATTGGGTAAGCATGTCATATGTACCTATGTCATTGCTTCTTCCTAATGGGAGGAACATTATATGACAGTCATTGATCAGCTTCTACATTAGAGTAGCTATCACTAATCAGCATTCTCTCTTATGGGGGGACTTTTTCCTCTTATGGTGTTTTGTCCTTCTTATACTTCTCAATTGTATATACATGATGTATGTCATAATGATGGGTCTTGATTACTCCATCCATCTGTGCATCTTGTTTTTTCATCTCTCTTTTTGGGGGAGGTTTTTTCCCATGAGTTTTTCCCTCTTTCTCCATTTTCATAGAGATTTCATTGTATTTTGTACATGGGTACCTAAATGGCCTAGTAGCTAGGACCCATCATGCATTTTCATCCTAGCTTTTGTGAGCTTAAGTGCATTCCCCTAAGTTTCACTTAAGGGGGATGTTGGTGTAATTAAGTATTTACTAATTATATTTTACTTAAGTTTACTTAGGTTAATGCGTTATTTTATTATTTATTATTTTATCACCTAGGATTATGCATACTCATGTGAGTTATCTTGTTAACAACACAAGATTTAGCAACTCTTTTATGCACCTGGTGTCTATAACAGTGGAGTTAGCACCTTATTTAAGCACATGGTGTCTACAACATCTCTATACAAGATACACCTTGTCATACTTATCCTCTCATCATTGCACATACTTCTATGCTCAATGGAGGATTATCCACTTCTGGTGGACATGTGCTTAGTTGTTGTGCCTATCTCCTAGCTCATTTTAGAAGCATTCTAGATGCATCTTAGAGGCCTTTATATACAATCAGTCCTAGTGTGTATGTACATGACATAACATTACATGAATACAATTTCATATTGTTATTCTGATCATACTTTATTAGTCCATTTTATGCTTGTGCTTGAGTTCCTTGCTCTTGGGTGATTTTCTCCTAAGGCAAATTCTTACAATAGGAGGTAAGAGAAAAGCGATAGAAATAAGAAAGCATGAATTCCACCATTGGTTCATAGAAGGAATAGTATGGATACTAATCTAGGTCCTAGGCGTAAGGGTTACAAGTTTCCTGTGAACAACATAGACATGGAATTCAAAAATTCAAATTTGGAAATGAGCAAGATAATTTTGATATTGGACAACTGCACCTTAACACTACATAATGGATATATAATCAATCTAATCAAACAAAAATTGATGTTGTGGTTATTGTCAAAGGATGTGTTTTTGGATGAAATAGTTACAGCTGATAATAAGGCAACTCTTTACATGCATTTTTAAGGTTTGTGGGAATATGATCCCCATCATGGTTTTCATCCTCTCATCAAGGGTCTCCAGGTATAAAATATATGTTTCAACTTGATGAAAGCTTTTATGTGTGAACTCACTTTTTTTAATCTTACTACATTTATTTTGTTTCTATTTGTCAAGTGGCTTACAACAAGAGTAGTTAAAGAGGTTAGGAAGATAGCTAGTTTAAAAGATTATACTCATTCAATCACTCTCCCCCCCCCCACTCCGCTCAATAGTTATTGGGACAAACAATGTGTGATGCATTTTATTAGAAGCCAATTGGGTTATTGTAGCATATGAATTGTCATTGGAAAATTTTATATTCTTATTGTAACATGTGGGACACTTTGTGTAATAGTTTTCTAGATGCTTATGAAAAATTATATGCCTTAGCATGGTCTTATAAAATTTACTATACATTAGAGAAGCCTAATAATCCAATTTGATTAATTATTTTAAATAGGTATAGAGGAAATACATTTTCCTTGTTTGGATGTATGAAATGTATGTCTAGATACATATGCAATGAGCCTTGATGTTGGAATATTAGAACATGGAAGAGATGTTCTTTGGATGATCACTAGACTTCAAAGGAATTCTTTTGGCAAGTAAGTTGCATATCAATTAGTTAATTCTTATTGGATATGTTATCTTGAAATATATGTCACTTTTATTAGATCTTTTTAGCAATGAGTCTACTTGTTCTAATCAACCCTTAATAGAGGTTAGAACCTTTTGGTAAGGGTTGAAGCCCTTCTAAAAAGAAGTTATCCTCTAACAAGTACTATTGTACTAAATGAGATGTATTTGACTCATAACAATGTTACCCTTTCATAGGGAACTTATATGGTAGTACATTATCTTGTAGGTGCCAACCTCACCAAGGTTTCCCTCTAATCAAGGGTTTCCCTAGTTTAAAAATCATTGTGTTATGTTGTATGGTTTCTTATTATTATGCATCAATATTTTTTTGTTTGTGATCATTTTTTTAATTTTTGGATTTTATTAGAATTTCTCACAATTGATTCACCCCCATCATTCTCAATTGTGTGTGAACTTTACTTCAATTTGTATCATAGCATTAGGTCCTCTTTGAGAGAGAGGCTTAGAAGTTTGAGGAGATCTACAATGACTTACAAGAAGGAGATTTCTAAATTTGGTGATACCTATGATAGCTAGAAGAATAAGATTAAAAAACACTTAATCTAAATTAGAATTTAGTATTGGTTAATCATAAATCAGGAAACTTATGTCAAATTTGAATGAAAGATATCTTCAAGCATATATGAGATACATAATTTATTCCAATACAACATTATTACAAGAGAAGCCCTAATTAACACCCTATATGAAGTAGAATTTAATGATGTAAAAGAAATTTATTTAACACATAATATTTGGATTAAATTAGAAAAAGTGTGTGAAGGTAATGAATAAAAAAAAGGACAAGTGGACAAATTGGAAAGCTAGATTAGAGAGTACTAAAATGTAATAAGATGAAACCATAAGAACATATGTACAAAGAATCACAAAGATTGTGACATAAATAAAGAGCATAGTAGGAGTTATATCACAAGATGAAATAGCTCAAAAAAATCTCAAAGGTTTGAGACCAACCTATGAGAAAAAAATCAATGTCACTAAGGAAGCCATTCCTCTCATCAAAGGATTTAATGTGGAAATGTTAATTGGTAAGTCACTAGCTTTTGAAACTGCAAAATTAAGAGATTCTTTTTCTAGAATTTAAATTGCATTTAAGGCAAGTTGGATAAGGATAAAAGGATACTAACAAAGAATGCAAGCATCAAAAGTAGAAACCTTAGAGATTATGTCAAGGATTAGGCAAAACTTGAAGGAGAAAGAAAGATGAATGAACTTTAAGCCTTGATCATGAAGAGAGAATGAAAAAAGTAAAATAATATTTAAAGGCAAGTTACATACATAGTCTATTATTCATATAAGAAAACTAGTTATTTTTCATCAAGATGTCCTAAAAGAAAATCTAAGGTTAAACCTAGACACTTCAAGTTGGAATTCCCTATGAAATATCTTTATGTTAGTGATGACAAGTTTGAGATCAAGGAAATTAGCTTTGAGAATAGTGATAATGAGCATGAGATCAAATTTGTTGCAATTAAAGATAAAAGTCCCATAAAAGAAGAAAAAGAACTTGTTTCACATATTGATAAGAAGAGATTAGACTAGATTATAGACAATGGTGTTGGAAATATTCAGAAAGGCTAAGTTACTAAGAGGGGAAGGGTGAATCAGTAACTCTTAAAACTTTTATCACCAACTATCCAATTAATCCTTTATGTGAATTCCAATCTAACTTCATGCATGAGAAATTGAAAGCATGAAAGCCTACATAAAAATTTGACACAATATTTCATGACCCATAAACCTTCCAAATAGAAAGTAAAACTGGGGTAGGGATGGTACCCACAAACTTTAGTATTGTAGTATAAAGTTGGTCGGTTAAGGCTTACATTCTCACTTTTGATGATCTGCCTTGTTATGAGCAATAAGGACTGCTAGGTCCACTTTGTTAAAGGATTTACAAACATACAATGAACTATACACTCTATAAAGAGATTTGCTTAAGACTATTAGGTCTACCTTGTTAGAGGATTTGACCAATCCACTTGTTACAATGAAATAGTAGCTAATCTCTGAACTGCAACTTGGTTTTTTGAATGAGATTCCTTTATGTACTAATCACCTTGTTGTGATAGATATGTCTTTTTTGCTCCTTTTACTATTGTAGTTTAAAATTCTCTCTCCCTACTCTTCTCTGATTATATTTTATTACATTTCATTACATCTCATACTTGGATATGATACAATACATTACATATATATACCAATCCAATTATACAATTACAAAGTCGGCCACAATACAAGTTTACACAAATATTACAAAGATGGCTCAAATGTCACTCAGGTTTTGAAGACTGATTCAATGAGTTTCTGATACTCGATATCCATTGTCAATGCTTGACATCATCATGCACTCAGTAGATGTAGAAGCCCGGTTCATACTGATCACTTTCAAGTAGTCTTGAACTCAGTTTGCACTAGTGACTCGATGAATACTGTGCAACTCAGCATATAAACTAAATGACTTGATTCACATTGCTTGGCTCGATCAATGCTTCCACTATATGCTAGGTATAAATTAAATCACTCGGTTAACACACAGTAGTTTAGTTAACATTGGACTCATATTACATCAACTGTGAACTTAGTAAACACTACATAGTTTGTTATGCATTAGTAAACTCGACATACATTGAGATGCACTATTTACATTGCTAATCTTCAAACTAGTTGTAACCTCTTAGCATACACTAAAATCTATCTAATGGACTTAGTAGCAACTATAGAACTTGGTGATGACTGAAATGCTTGACATCATTAACTATACAATAAGGTTGGTAGATACTTACAATTTGAATAAGTGTATGTCACTAATAAAAAACTTGACTGGTATGTCTTCAATCTCTCCCTTTGGCATTAGGGAAAAAACACTTATGAGTCAAAACTAAATCAAAAAATTTCTTGAATACCTTTATCCATCACCTTGTAATAATAGCTCGGTAGAGTATATTGTTTTTGAGATTTTTCAAAATTGGTTTTGCAATATATACATCTATACATGGTAAAGTTTCTATAGAGTATACTATACATATGAATACATTTCCTTGCTATATACAATATATTCCTACTGTACATGTTGTACACACTTCTTTCACATCTTTCTCCCCCATAAATTTTTCATCTATCTCATCTATCTCCCACTTTACACTTTACACAACTATACAACATTTATACATCTTTCTCCCCCCTTTTTGACATTAATGCCAAATATTTATTTTATATATTTACAAAGTAATGCCAAAATGAGACAAGAAATATGAATGCACCTTAAGAATGACAACCAAGTTCTCATCCCAGTTGTCTTACAAGACCTTACATGTGTGCAGTGCAATTTTTACTTTTGTTGACAGTTGAATCATGTGGTCTGCAATGGAGAAATTATTGTCATGGATGAGGGTTTTTTCATGAGAAATATGCTTTTGTAATGCATCCATGTTATGGAGACTCATATTCTTGATATATAACAATGTAGATCTAATTATTGCTTCTTCCCTGAGCAATTCACCTTACACATCTATCAAAAACCTTATCTTATTGAAGTGTGTGAAACTTGAACTAGGGTCAAGCTACAACTGCTGAGCACTTACCTTAAGGTCTTCATCTATCTTTGAAAACTTGTCCTTTATTTCCTTGTTAAAATTGGAAACATCACACAACTTACCAAAAAGTGATGATACATTAGTACAAGTAGTTTCCATTAAACTCAAAAATGTAGATAACTCTACTTGATAAATGGCAATCTATTGACCAATGTGCTCTAACACGTTATTCTCAAACTTCTTTTCTACCTTTTACAATAACTTATCCTAACTATTTGTATCTTCATTAAACTTTTTAACTTCCTCTACTAGTTCATGCAAAATTGGTTTAGAAGAATCAACCTCTATGCCTATAGCCTCTGACAAAATATTCTTTGCATCCTCAATGATTTTGTATTCCATTTTCCTTTCCTCTCTTAATTTCTACTGCTTAGCTTTCTTTTGGAGGAGCTCACCAAATGTTTGCATTTGTTCTAGATTGAGCTTGGAAATGTCCCAATTTGGGATTAAAATTTCCTCATCTAAGTCAATTCCCCCCTCCTCCTTTCCTTGGCTCAAAAATTTTGTGCTTGGTCAAGACTTGGTCTCAATTTTCCTTGCACTTATTGCTTGTGTAACTAGGATAGAAACAATAGTTGACATACTAGGACTAACCACAAAAATTGATAATACACTTATTGAAGGAATACTTGTAGAAATACCTAAAGAATCCAAAATTGATGAATTCAAAACTAATGAGTCCAAAAATATTGTGCCCAACACAATAGAAGAGGGAAGAGACTGTAGCTTGATAGATGAAGTGGAAGTCACTTCAGTCAATGATGTATTTAGCTAAATTGGTGCAAAGATTGATTGGATGTTTGTGTTGTAATTGGTGGTCACAATCAATCCTACTAAGGATGCCTTTGTGCTTGATGTTGTCACTCATTTTCTTGGAGAGTGAGGAAGTGAGGCAATAACTACTACAATAATCTTGACTGGATCCGTTTCCCCATCATCCTGAGTTCCTTCCTCAGTAGCCTCTTTCTCTTTTTCTTCTTCATCTTCTACATTATCAAAATGTGTTGGCTCTTCATCATTATCTTCTTCATCCTTTTCCTAATCATTATTATCATCATCATTTACCTTGATAGGAAAATCACTCAGTTTGTGAAGACGAAAAACATTTTTCCATGTAGTAGTTGCATTCTTCACAATATGCTCAATGTCCTTCATAAGCACAAGTATTGAACTTCAAAGTCAATTTCTCCTCATTTTTCCTCAATGCCTCTTCTATCTCCTTGTTTTTTAAGCTTATCATGAGCTACTTCAAGGTTTTGTCATAGATGTCTTTGGCAATTTTCATGGAAAATTCCCATCTTGTCTTAATTTTCTCCATCAAAACATTAAGAATATGAGATGTAAGCTGATCAGGTGAGTACTTCCACTTACCCATTTTGTCCATCACCATATCTTCTATCTACTTTTGTTCTTTGTTCATCCTTGTTTCATACTTTAATGACTTAAAGTTTGTTATGTTGGCCCCTACTTGCAGATCTTTTAACCTGTCTTAGAAGGTGGGTGGAGGTTTTCTAAATATAATGTCTCTTCTTTCCTTGTTAGCTTTCTTCCTTGACCTCCTAGTAAACACATCAGTAGATGGCTTGGTTGGCCTTGTAATAATTACTTTTCCCTTTTTCTTCAAAGGTTCCTCTTTCTCTGACTCTTCCTCATCCTTTGCATTTTCATCCTTGCCTTTACCCTTGGTCAATAAAAGAGTAGAGCTAGTCTTCAACTTAACAATCTTCTTCTTGCCTTTATTTACCGCCTAAGAGAGTTTGATCTCAAGCTCTATTCTTACTTTAGCTTCATCATAGGTGCCAAAATATGTTGCCTTGGGATCAACTGGCTCATTTATAAGTGCCTTAATAATATCCTTAGTTTCATTAATATTAACCTCATATCTAAGAGGTTTCACCCATGCTATTCTAGGCCTAACTCCCTAGTTTTATACCTTATCACTATCCACCATGAAACATACATCATCCTTGTAATCTTCAACTAATTTCATTGGAATATTGAATCTATTATTCATTTTCTCCTTAAATACATCAAAATAGTTATCCATAATACTATTATAATTCTCACCCATCTCAGCAATATACCCATTGATTTGATAAAGCACAGGCACATCTTTTCTCCATACAATAGTGCCTTTAGAAGGGAAGAATTTATGAACATAAAAGAATAAATATGTTAACAAAGAACCAAACTTACATGAGTTATTCTTTTATGTTTGGATGCTCTCCATGTTCTTGTTGAGCTGATTCAACAGAAGCTTAGCAAGGTCAAGAGATACATTGTTCTTGACTACCTTGTAACCTAGGTCAACAACTTCACATGACACACTGTTCAACTAACTTGAATTATAGATCTTGTGTGCAATGATATGAATACCAAATTTCAATTCCATGTCCGTGACACTATTAACCTTCATTTCTCTCCTCTCCCATTCTGCTAGGGTTTTCTTTTCAAGTTCAGCCTGACCTAGGGTTTTAGTTTCTTTAGCTTTGGAAAACATTAGGAGACCAGTGATTCTATGAATCATCTTCTTGGTTATCAAAATTGGCTTCTCCAACCACAATTTCCCATTATGCACTCCATTGAGGATAAACCTAATCCACTTCACTTGAAAATTGTGGGGCATGTGAGGAATATGGGTTAATCCTTTAGCTTCCAAATGTTGATGCTCGGGTTTTAGGATGCCATTCACACATAACTTCTCTAGGACATGATCTATTTCAAAAGCACTTATATCTTGAATTGTGCATTTGAAATGAGAAATTTTTTTTTTAATTAATAGTACCTTTGGAGGAAGTTGTGACTATGCACCACTCAGATCTAGGGTTTCAACAATTGCGGGAGTGAGCTTGAAGTCTGGTGCCTTCCATTCTACACCACAAACCAACATATCTGACCCTCACTTTACCTTGCTACTATTGGATACCATCTTCACTCAATAGGGTTTGAGAGAATATGAAAACTTTGACAACAATTCACTCAAATTTCTTGAATGCACTTGAAGATCTCTCTGCTCAATTTTTTCTCGAAATTTCACGGTAAAAATGACTTTAATTTCCTTCCTTTTATCAAATTTTTCCATAAATTCTTAGTACAAATGGTAGATCAATTTTATAGGCTATCATCCATTTTCTTTCATTTATTACTTGGTAGAGTCTTTCATGACTCAATAACCACATAAAGTTTAGTTACTCCCGACCTCACTTGGTAGGGTCTATGACCTGACCTCACTCAGTAAGGAAAGTAACATGGTAGTTATTGGTACCCTTTCACTCAGTGATCTCTTTGTATCTTGAATACAGATAAGGACCTTTTTAATCTTTCAACTAGAAATGATATGGATGTCTTCTTTAGTAGCCTAGTTCCATATCTCCTTTGAGAACTTAAGTAGAAATGATGGAGTCACCCAGTTCTTGAGTGACTTGCCCATCATTGCTTGGACTTGCATTCTCAGAAGACTTTGGAATCTATTTTTTTCTAATCTATTTTTGGATGTTATCAACCTTTACATTCTTTTCATCTTCTATCCTTCTAGTATTCATACAGTTCTTGGCAAGATGACCAAGTTTTGTACAAATGAAACATCTTTTGGTAGAATCTTTTTTTCTTGTGTGATGCTTTACACAATTCATTCCAATGTGTCCAAATTCTCCATTGTAATGACATCTACACTAGATGCTATAGTTCCAACCAAATATAGCTTTTACTATTTGTTTTGTAGGGTTCAATATCTTGGTTTTGCATTTTGACAACTTGTGTCCATGATTCTTACATTTATGACATTTTCCTTCAAATTTTGGTTTCTCTTTGCATTCATTAGCCTTATGACCATGCCAATTGCAATTATAGCACTTTCCATTGAATTTTCCTTTTCCACTACTCCAACATTTTTTTGATGTATGACCTATCTTACCACAATGATTGCAAGTGATCTTTGATTCTTTTGAGCTCCTTGTTTGGAAGATTCACCTTTTTCTTTGTATCCAATTCCTATTTTTCCATTTTGTCTATAGATATTTTTCTCATTCAACTAATTCATGTCTGCTTGGGATTTCATCATTCTTTCATTGACTTGTCTTTTAGAATTTAGATCATTCTGCAATCTTTCATTCTCTGATATTAGGTTCATGAATACTTCATTTGCATTAGTAAGCTAGTTAATGAAGTCAGTCTGCTGAAGGGATAGATGTTGAATCTCACTATCTTTTCCTTCTATTTCTGCTTTTTTTTTATTTTTCTCTTCCATGACTTCACACAATCTTACTGATTGAATTTCTTCTTCTTAGCTTTCTCACTTCTTCTTGTAGTGACCCATTCTTTTCCAAGAGTTCTTTAATTGCTTCGTTTGGTTCATTTGAACTACTTAATGAATGAAAGTCTTCAATTCTTCCTTTAATGTAGATATGATTATTCATTTGAATTGCAACATCTTTTCTTCTTTTTAGGGATTGGAAGAGTTTCTCCTTTGTTTTCTTCAGTTGTGCAATAGCCATTTCCAAATCTAGCTTCCCATTGTCAATAGCCTTGTCAAGTATAAATATCTCCATGGCCTTTGATCTTTGCTCAAGCTATTAGACTTTCTCTAAGAACCAAAATTCTCTGATACCAATTGTTGGAAATATTTAGAAAGGATAAGTTGTTGAGAGGGGAGGGGTGAATCAGTAACTCTTCAAACTTTTATCATCAACTATCCAATTAATTCTTTATGTGAATTTTGATCTAACTACATGCATAAGTGTCATGTCCCCTTTTCAAATAATTAAAAAATAATAATCTTTGCTAAGACAGGCAGGCCCAAGAAAGTGAAGTTTCAAAAAAAGGGAGTTAATCTTTAGAAACCGTTGGACTAATAAATGATAATTATTATTAAAATATGTTTCATTAACCTCTCTTGGACGTGAGTTACAGTTATTCCCTTTTTAAAGAGGTTTGGAGGTATTTTGGGGGGGATTCCAGACTTGATTTTCGCTCATTCTTTGTTATTCTTCAGAGGCTGCCAAACCTGTGGAGAAGGAGACCCAAGAATGGGAGTTTGTAGGTTTCTAGGGAGACCCAAGAATGGGAGTTTTTAGGTTTCTAAGAAGGCTAAGGATGGGATTTTGAAGCCATTCCATGTGCATGCTCATACAGAGTTTGCCTTTGTGCTGAACAGTGTAGATTTGTGGGTTTTTAGGTGTGTTTTTTGCATGAGTTTGGTGTTTTCAGTTGAGCATTTCATATCAGTTTTGGTTGCTGCTGTATTTCAGAATTTAAGCTGTTAAAATAGAGCTGAATATATGTATTGGGACGTGATTAAACTTTTGAGATAGTTTATTAGTGTTTTTGTGGTGTTTCCGGGCATTTTGTGTTAATTTCGGGAGCCCGATGAGCATAGTTTTTGTCCTACATTTGTGAGCTGTTGTGTAAAGGCTATATAGATCTGTAAATTTAATTTTGTAGGATTTTATGCTGCTGAAATTTCTGTAAAAATTTCCACTTTCAGATTTATTAATAACAGGTGAAGCTGTGAAGCTTTTTGGCACTATTTTCGGCATACCCGATTTGGGGTTTCTTGAGAAATTTGGTGGATCTTTGTGATACCAGTTGTTTGGTTTTGAAAATATGATTAAAGGTTGGAAATATCATACAAAATCAGTAAAGGGACATTTCAGTGGTATCAGAGCCATGATATTGCCAGCCTGAGGGTTTGTAGAAGTTTGCAGGTCAGTTTTGACAACTACCCAGATCTTGCATTTCAGTTTTGAGAACTATCCAAATCTTGCATGTCATAATTTATGATTGCATGTTGATTCTAATCAGATGCATGTAAAAATTTATGGTTGCATGCTACTTCTAATCATTTTCATGTTAGTTCTTGGTGAATTTGGTGGTTGTAGAAGTTTGCATGTCAGTTTTGACAACTACCCAGATTTTGCATGTCAGTTTTGACAACTACCCAGATCTTGCATGTCATAATTTGGTGGTTGCATGTTGCTTCTAATCAGTTGCATGTCCAAATCTATGGTTGCATGCTACTTCTAATCATTTTCATGTTAGTTCTTGGTGTTTGAAGAAGTTATATCCTATTGGGATTACACTCTACTTTATCCAGAATGGACAGGTATAGTACAGAGTCTCAGAGGGAACGATCTTGGATAATTGATAGCCAGAGTCAAAATAGTAGGAAGGATGGTTATTTAGACATTCAAGATAAACTTATGAAAATAAGCCATGACATGTCTAAACAGTTGGTTGAGCACCACCATATAATGAATGACATGTTATCTGACCCAGCAAAGGTGGATAAGTTGACTGGATTTCTATTTGGTAGATTTTATCACAGGACAGATGATACAATTCCCAAGAACTTGCATGAGGAGTTTGAGAAACTAGCTGATAGCCAGGTAGAGGTCTCAGATTCTACTTTGCCACAGGAGGTGGTGGGAAAGGATATTACACAGATTGATAGTAACAATCAACTTGATACTCAAATTGAGACAATTGTTTACAGGTTGTCAAAGGGTGATGCCACAGGTATTCAGGATGGTATAGTTACAATAGGCAGTGACTACAGTGTAGTGGGTTCAGATGATGATTATAAGGATGTTGTTGTGCAGGATGGTGAGATACCTGGTAGAGATGAGCAGACATTGAGCATTCATGACTTTGCTGAGAAAGAGTACCAGGCACAGTTAGATGCTTCATCACATGAGGTTGAGGCAGGTAGTACTTCACATGATTTATCCCACCAGCTGAAGGTGAGTAAAGATAGTATTGTGACTTCATTACCTCATCATGACAGGTATGTGGAGTTAGTTGGTATTGGCCATATTACTTAGGTGAGGAGTTTGCTTGAGTTACCAGTTGATTCTAGTTTACGGATATGGACTCGAGATTGTTATATTGGTGTTTGGGATTCAATTGACTGGAGATCTTTAACACTTTTTGGTAGCAATGTTTGTTTGGGTGCTATCATGGATTTGATTAGCAGATTACATGGTGTTGTCTTTTCTTGTGCCAGTATCTTGTTTCATGTTGGTATTAGTTTTTATACACCGATGTTGGACTTTGTTCATATATCTAGTCGACCATACTTGCTGGAATGTGTTGATGATCTTTCATATTTGGCAGTGTGTACAGATGAGTCCCAGGATCATATTGGCATTGATGACATCCAGGAGGATGTAGTGGGAAATTTTGAAGACTTAGTTTCTTTGGGTATAGAGGAGTTGGACAGCAGTGCTATAGTTTTTGATACTCTGTATGTTGATATGAGCTTTAGAGTTGATTCACAAGACATGGATGGTAATACTCTAGAGACTAGTAACTTTGAGGATACTCCTTTAGATAGTGCATCAAAGGAGGTTTGTAGGAGACAGTCAAGCCAATGCCATCATGTGTCTAATCAGTTGAGAGTTAGTGACCGAGACATTGCTATCACTTGCCAACATTTTGATGCTACTCGTCAGTTATTAGCAGTTTATGGATGGGGTTCCCCTACTAGTGATGAGCAGGAAGGAAGTTATCTTTCCTTGACAGAGATCCACTCTTTATGGGAGGCTATTCAGATTTTGAGATAGAATTATATGCAGTTGGTAGCTGACAAAGATTATCTTATGGAGTGGGGTAGTACAGCATATGATGCATTGTTGGCCAAGGAAGATGAGGTGAGTGAGCTTACTGAGCAGCTTGAGGTGACTTCTGAGATTCTTGAGAGTACACAGTTGGCTTTCAAGGAGTCATAGTTTCATTTGGCTAAGGTGACCATGGAGTTAGAGCAACTACAGTCTTTATCTGATTCTATACAGTCACAAGCTATGGTGTTTGGTGATTCGAGGATGTCCATGGCTGAGATTGTCAGAGACAGTGGAGATGGGGATGCATCCATCCTTGATACTAACATTGGCATATCAGGTTCATTCCCACTAGATTCAGGTTTAGTTGAGTTGGGTATTGTAGCAGATTATTGTATGTCTGACAGGGTGGTGGCCTCTAGTACTGAAGGCACAGAGACTAGAGATGTATCAAAGGTCATGTGTGATGTTGGTGAGTCAACAGTTGGCATGGTTCCTGCTAGTAATACTACTCCCTTGGTGATATCTTTGGAGGTAGTAGTCAGTTCCAACATGGTTGATGATCAATTGTAGTTAGTTTCATCTAGATTATAGTCTGAGCCACTGACTGAGATTGGCGCATTCTATCGGCATTGCACTATGAGGTACGCTCATCAATTTACCTTTGATGACCATGTTGATGAGATTATGATACAGAGATGTACTTTGGTTCCTAGTGCTTATCATCAGTTATGGAATAGTTTGATGCCTCGAGATGAGAGTTGTGATGGGCATGACATGGCGATAGGTTCTGTAGTTGATAGCTTGATAATACATGACTTAGAGTAGGAGTTTTGGAGTGATGCTTCAGCAAGTGTTGTTATTGATTCTACTCCTTTCGCTATGACATCTCCTGACTTAGCTAGTGATCAGTCATAGTGGGTTGTATCACTTGTTCATGGTGAGCTGTTGACTAAGGTTGGTTTTTTTAATCAACATTATATTGCAGGGTATGTACATCAGTTAACAATTGATCCTTATGCTGAGGAGTTGATGGCAGGAAAATTTGGTTTGGGTTCCATTTCTTGTTGTTTATCTTATGATGGCTTTTCACCATCAGGGGTGCATGGGAGTTATGGTTATGAGACAGTGGCCAATGATCTACAGAGTTGTGTTGACTACAGGAGTTGTACAGTGTGTGGATTCTCCATACTTGGTATAGTTTCATTTGAGAGCATTCACCATTGTTGCAGAGTTGGATTGTACATTCCATATAGGCAAGTGGAATGCATTGATGGTATTTACTATGTTGGTAGTCCACTTTACTTGGGTTTTTATATTCTAAGAGTTTGTGTCTCATAGGTTTTTGACTGTGGTAATGGTGATTTTGGAGTTTGGTTGAGCTATAATTGCCAGTTTGATTATGGATTCCTCTTGGTCATATTGCAGAGGATCTTGCAGGAGTCTGTGTTAATTGGTAGTAGTATAGTTCATGACTACATTTGGGATCTAGGAGGATTGATTGGTTTATTGTTCAGCCATTTCTTGAGGACAAGAAATGTTTGGGAGGGGAGGACTTGTCATGTCCCCTTTTCAAATAATTAAAAAATAATAATCTTTGCTAAGACAGGCAGGCCCAAGAAAGTGAAGTTTCGGAAACAGGGAGTTAATCTTTGGAAACCGTTGGACTAATAAATGATAATTATTATTAAAATATGTTTCATTAACCTCTCTTAGACGTGAGTTACAGTTATGCCCTTTTTAAAGAGGTTTGGAGGCATTTTGGGGGGGATTCCAGACTTGATTTTCGCTCATTCTTTGTTATTCTTCAGAGGCTGCCAAACCTGTGGAGAAGGAGACCCAAGAATGGGAGTTTGTAGGTTTCTAGGGAGACCCAAGAATGGGAGTTTTTAGGTTTCTAAGAAGGCTAAGTATGGGAGTTTGAAGCCATTCCATGTGCATGCTCATACAGAGTTTGCCTTTGTGCTGAACAGTGTAGATTTGTGGGTTTTTAGGTGTGTTTTTTGCATGAGTTTGGTGTTTTCAGTTGAGCATTTCATATCAGTTTTGGTTGCTGCTGTATTTCAGACTTTAAGCTGTTAAAATAGAGCTGAATATATGTATTGGTACATGATTAAACTTTTGAGATATTTTATTAGTGTTTTTGTGGTGTTTTCGAGCATTTCGTGTTAATTTCAGGAGCCCGATGAGCATAGTTTTTGTCCTACATTTGTGAGCTATTGTGTAAAGGCTATATAGATCTGTAAATTTCATTTTGTAGGCTTTTATGCTGCTGAAATTTCTGTAAAAATTTCCACTTTCAGATTTATTAATAACAGGTGAAGCTGTGAAGCTTTTTGGCACTATTTTCGGCATACCCGATTTGGGGTTTCTTGAGAAATTTGGTGGATCTTTGTGATAGCAGTTGTTTGATTTTGAAAATCTGATTAGAGGTGTGAAATACCATATCAAATCAGAAAAGGGGACATTTCAATAATAAACTAAAAACATGAAAGCATACATAACAATTTGATACAATATTTGGTGACCCAGAAACCTTCCAAATAGAAAGTAAAACTAGGGTGGGGATGATACCCACAAAATTTAGTACTACAGTATAAAGTTGGCTAGTTAAGGCTTACATTGATCACTTTTGATGAAATACCCTATTAGGAGCAATAAGGACTTCTAGATCCACCTTGTTTAAGGATTTACAAACATATAATGAAGTATGCACTTGGTAAAGAGGTTTGCTTAAGACTGTTAGGTCTACCTTGTTAAAGGATTTGACTGATCCACTTGTTAGGATGAAAAAGTAGCTAATCGATGAACTAAAACTTGGTTTGCTAAATGAGATTCCTTTATTTAATAATCACCTTGTTGTGATATGTATGTCTTTGTTGTTCCTTATTCTGTTGTGGCCTTCGTAATTTTCTCTCTCTGCTCTTCTCTAATTATATTTTATTAAATTTCATTCCATCTCATACTTGGATATGATACAATATATTACATGTATATACCAATCCAATTATACAATTACAAAGTCAGCCACAATACAAGTTTACACAAATATTACAAAGTCGACTCAAATGTAGACACTCAGGTTCTAAAGATTGACTTGGTGAGGTTTTGGTACTTGGCATCATCATGCACTCAGTGGATGTAGAAGCTCGGTCCATACTGATCACTTCTAAGTAGTCTTGAACTTGATCTATACTAGTGACTTGGTGAATACTGTGCAACTCGACATATAAATTGAATCACTTGATTCATACTACTTGGCTCAGTCAATGCTTCCACTACAAGCTCGATATAAACTAAATCAATTTTTTTAACACAGAGTAGCTTGGTTAAAACTAGACTCATATTGAATCAACTACAAACTCAATAAGCACTACACAGTTTGGTTTGCACTGGTAATCTTGGCATACACTAAGATGCATGGTTTACACTACTGATCTTTACACTAGTTTTAACAGTTCAACATATGCTAAAATCTATCCAATGAACTCGGTAGCAATTGTAGAACTTGGTGATGATTGAAATGCTTGGTTAACACTATTAACTATATAATAAGCTCATTAGATACTTACAATTTGAATAAGTGTATGTCGCTAATAACAAACTTGATTGATATGTCAACAAATGGATATTCACATAATATGATAGGTGACAAAGATAGGTTTGTTGAGAAAAAAGGTATGATGGAGATGTTTTTATATTTGGTGATAATACACCTTGCTTAATAAAGGGAAAAGGTTCAATAACACTTGATCATAGCACTGACATAGATGATAATTTATTTCATTAATAGATTAAAAAAAAAATTTGATAAGTGTTGAACAACTTGTAGATAAGGGTTATTATTTATAATTCATTGATGGAAAGTGTTCAGTAAAATATAAACTAGGAAATGATATTGTAACTAGTACTAAGACTAGGAAATGATATTGTAACTAGTACTAAGACTAGAGGTAATATATTTTAGTTAAATCCTTTTGAGATAAGTTATTTTGTTACAAATATTGATAATAGTTGGTTATGGCATGGAAGAATTTTTCAGATAAACTTTGATAGTATAGTAAAGGTCAGTATTGCCAATGCAATCAAAGATTTTTCTAATATTGTGAAACCTTCTAACATGATGTGTGATGAATGTGATGGAAAAATAGAAGATGAGTACATTTTAGAGAAAAATATTAATCACTATAGAAAATTTGGAGATAGTAGACACAAACTTATGTGGAACTACAAAGACAAGAATATTGTATGGTGAGAAGTATTTTATTCTTTTCATTAACGATTACACTAGAATGATGTGGATTTCTTTCTTAAGAGAGAAATCTAAAGTACTTGATAATTTTAAAATCTTTAAAGAAAAACTTTTGAATGAATCAGGATTAAAAATAAAATGTTTAAGGTCTTATAGAGGAGGAAAATTTGCATCTAAAAAATGTAATGCATGTTGTGAGGATCATGGGATTCACAAACAAACTTCACCCCCTAGAATACCACACCAAAATGGTGTAGCAAAAAGAAGAAATGAAAAATTTTGTGAAGAAGAAAGAGCGATGTTACGTGAAGGTAATGTAGCACATGTACATTGGAGACAAGAAATATATACTAAAATAAACACTTTGGACAAATTTCAAATAAGACAAGGAATGGGTAAAACACCTTATGAGATTTGGTTTGGTCATACACCTACAATAAAATACTTTAGAATCTTTAGAAGAAAATGTTATATCAAGGGAGATGATGAAATATGAAAGCTTGATCATGGAAGTGATGAAGATATATTTACCAATTATTCTACTAAAAGAAATCCTTACACATGTTATAACTTAAAGTTAAAGAAGATTGTTGAAAGTGCAAATATAAGAATTGGTGAAAGATTTTAGGTGCAAGGAAAAAATTTTGAATAGTATTCAAATGAGGAGAGAAATCAAGCCAGCACAAGTCAAAGACCAAAAAATAATCAAAATGCAAAATATGAAGTATTCTTGTTGGATGAACTTAAAGAGTGGAAATCTGGGTATCCTAGGATTTTTTATCCTATTTTGCATGTTGAAATTCCCAAATTGTCACTTTAGTTTTTTTTTTTTGTTTTCAAAGATCAGAGGGAAAAGTACTTTATATAAAATACAATACTATAATAATGAACACAAGTTTCTTATACTTTAAGTTATATTTTATATAATTACTACCAAAATGTTTGAGACATGTTTCATCTTCATAAGAGTTATAATTAAAGATTCAGGTTTTGGTATAGTTTCTAAAAAATATCTACCATAATATTTCTTGTCTTTCTAGGGTGGAATTGAAAATAAAAGGTTCTAACCTTTGATTGCATCTCCATTTTCCTAGTTGTCTTAGTCCAACCCTTGCCCATGTCCCTTGACTACCCAATAGGCCAAAGTTGCCCAATTTCATCATCTCTTCAACTTAGAGACTTTAAAAATGCTATCAACTAAAACCACCTAAGAACACTAGTCTGAATACACAAGAAAAGAGACAAAGTCCCCATTTTTAACAGAGAGATGTTGTGAAAACCCCACAACAAGACCAAGACTCTAGATTACAGACTTAAAATAATGAATCAAATTTTGTAGACATCATTAATTGATAAGAAAAAGTGTATCCTTGATTGATGAGATAGAAGAAAAAGTGGAAGGAAATTTTGGAAGTTCAATTAAAATTTACAATAATGTTGGAAAAGAGAGAAGATCAATAAAAATAAAAATATTTCAGATATGAAAGAGATGGTGTAAAACAAGAAGGATCTCATGAAGAGAGTGGCAATATTGACTAAGCTAGTCAAAAATAAGACTAGAATTTCAATGTTTGGTTTAGAGGATACGAATGGATGTTGTTAGTGTTGTGTTACAAGTAAAGAAAGATGTGTATGATGAAGTTGAGGATGTGAGATACTATAAAATGAGGATGTTATGGTAGATAGTGAAAGAGAAGGTTATTGTAGTGGTAGAGGAGGTAATGCCTTATTTTCTTGAATTTTATAAGAATGAAATCGATGTGTAAAGAAGTAAAAAATGAAATTATTAGTTTCCATGAGTTTGGTAGTCTAGATGTATATATGGAAGTTTTCAAAGGTTGTGCAGGTGTATCTCGGTGGAGGTGGTTGATTCATGGTGTATTGAAACCCAAAGAGGAGAGGAAGAGACAAAAGGGCATTGGCAAAGGGTAATACATGGTCGATGTCAATCCATTAGAGAAAAAGAGTGTCAAGAAGAGTTCAAGGAGAAAGGTGACATTTGTTCTCGTGAGATGCTGGATAAGAGGAAAAAAGAAATAGTGCCATGTGCAATTTTCATAGTGGTGGAGTTTCTTGTAGATTCTTTGTAATCTCAAACAATAATATATCGCTCATCTCTACTTTTGTGAGCTTATGGTCATAAATTTTCTAGTGAGTGTGCCTATTATAGGAGAATCTTGCCTACCATGCAAAAATAGGAGCATCTAAACAAGGTATGGACAAACATCAAAGCATAATGAAGAAAGGGTAATTGCTTGAAATTCAAAATGAGGAATTAAAGCTGGCAAAGGTGTATTGATAGATTCCACAACCATAATTGACATCATATATATGATCTTTGTAGTGAAAGAGGGCATGGATAGACGTGGCTCAAATATAAAAGAGTGGGTAGTAGATAAGAGAAAAGTAAAACCATTTTAAATATATGCCATGTCTCCATGTTTTGAAAATTGATACAACAAAGAATAAATTAAAATGAATATGCATTATAATAATTATTGTAATAAAATAAAAAATAATGATAATAAATAAATAGTCAGCTATTTAATTGCTTAAATTCAAAGATAACTAGAATTTATTGGTGGGGTTGGAATAGAACATACCAAGGAACCAAAGATCACATAAGGCACAAAGTGGCAATATCGTCACCATAAAAGCTCGAAAGTAGATTTTGGGGTAGAAACATTTTTGCCCTTTGGCTGAAAGTATATTTTTTGGGTATGCTTTTTAGTGCTGAACAAATACAAGTATACTAATGACATTAAATTGTATTGCATTTGTAACTATTTTGAATCTCCATTGGACTTCTAATGGGATATGGATGTATTGGGTGGGGTATTGTTAACCATTTTGGTTAAAGGGTGGGGAGTTTTCTTATTAGAGCACATGAATTTTTTGGGTTAGAACTTGTGTAGCACTTGGATCGTATCCATTGTAATGGTTGTCGATGTAAGATTTAGAACTTTTATATGTATGTATTTACCTAAAAAATATTACAAAAATCGCTATAATTAACCCTAAAAAGAAATATAAACTACAATATAAACTAGGATTTGATAATAACCAAACTAAAATATAAAAATTCTAATAATCCAAAATATAATATAATTAAGGAAAGGGTTGATATCTCCAAATATGAGAAAATGGAATCGGAGAGATAATCACTAAAGATAAGTTATGGATGGTTAATAGAAAGGGATATAATATCAACATTATCAACATTAAGATTTATTTAGAGATATGAATATATTAGATAAAGGCAACAAGATCTTATCCTACAGGAAAACCATCAACATAAGAAAACAACAACAATGAAAAACTTGATTAGTCGTAGGAGCAATTCACCATGGATTAGTAAATAAGTAAATTTATTCTTCATTAATGTGATATCGAGGAAATTGAAGATAGTAATCATATTCAAGGGAGCAGTTATAACAAATATCATATGTGGAAATAACATTAAAGTTTTAAACATATTGATGTTGAATCTTGAGACCACCCTGGTTATCTGTGAGGCCACCCTAGTCACCCTATTTCTTTGGTGGGCGACTTGTTTCACCTTTAGATTGTTGTAATTTTGTTTGGGCTTCATTGAAAATTATTTGATCTGTAAAGGGTTTCAGGCCACCTTCAAAACCTATTTTCCTTAATCAAAAACATTAAAGTTTTAAACATAGTGATTTTGAATCTTGAGCACTATTTAATATGTGTAGAGTAGTCAATAGAAATATGTTGAGTACTCATCAAACTTCATTGGCAATTCAAAATTGAAATAGTATACAAGACTAATGTTATATTAACACAATAGTCATTGTTAAAAAAAAAAAAAATATTGAAGCCTTCATTGATACAATTTTGACAACTCTAATCACTCAAATTCATGGTGAGAAAGATGAAATATCTAATTGATGTAGTAGATATCAATTATTATTGCCAAAGAGTTGAAGGTAATCAATGAACTGACCAATTAATCGAGTAGTTCTTCAATTTATAGTCAGCACAACAATCATATTAAGTAATATAAAAATAATGATTAAGAATATATAATAACAAATCATTACATGAAAAGGTATGATTAGTGGAGGATAATGATGTATCCATTATCCATTCCCAAGAAAAGATGCAACCATACTTAAGAGGAATAATGTTAAAATGTTAAAATTGAAAGAATGGAGAAAATGAAATTAACAAAAGAAAAAATTTTAGTATCGCACTAACAAAGAATTCTTAAATAAAGTTTACAATTATAGCATGGTCTAAAATTATACTTAGTTGAGAAAAGCTAAAAAAAATCCTAAATGACCATTAACTGAAGTTCTTAAAGAATAGGTTACATATAGCAAGAACCTATGATATTAAAAATAATCTAATACCCTCCCTTAATGGTCATTCTATGAACAACCCTATAGAAGAGAAATCGTGGCTTGCAGTTATAAATGCTTCACAACATTCTACTAGTGTTCAAAACCTCCCTCAAAATCTACAGAATGTCAATGACCAAGTCTTGCCAAAAAAAATAGAGAAAGCAGTCTCCTTCTTTAGAATGATGTGCAAAAAGATATTAGAGTTTGCCACAGACTCATTCACTCACCCTCCCAATAGCTACAAAAATTGATGACCAAAAAGGATCACAAAAACACCAACTTGACATTGGACAACTAAACTATCATTCCCTAAAATATGAGAACAATTCTAGAACCCTCCAAATGTTACAGATGAGAAGGATGCCCCAAAATAGACTACAACATACTACGATTTGAAGATTACAATGCATCAATTTTTTTGAAAAAAAAAAAGTTAAAACCTTAAAATAACATTCCAATTTAACTTCACATATTGAAAACAAAAAATAGATACAATTATTTAGGCAAAAAACCAAACATGATATTTGAGGTGAGAAATCAATCAAAATCTAACATTAATTTTGAGGTAAAAAGATAATCAAAACCAAATAGAAGCAGAGATATGAATCACAGAATATAGAACTCAAACAGTAAATCCCAACAAATTTTTTTTAAGGGAAAAAATTATGAAAACCCATCAAATAATTTTTTACAAAAATTTATTAAAACCTAACCATAATATGAGTTGGTCAAAAGTCATTGGAGGTAACCTCCTTGTCAGTTGTATATGGACCATTTCAAACAATGTTTAGTCATGTAACCAAATTTGTGACAATAATTGCACTAGACACTCTTATTCTTTGAAGATGATGAAGGTTCACCTAATCCTTTTTGCTAGGTAGACTAAGGTAAACCTATGTTCTATCGAAGGCTTTCCCTAAGAAGGCCACATGCTTAAAAGATGAGGAATTTGCATGGCTCCCAAAGTGTTTCTTCCATGTGTCCTATTACAAAATCTTGTTGTAGAGATTAGAGAATGTCAACACTAGTTGAATATTGAGAACCTTTATGAAGTGCTCACAAAGTCAGGGTGTTTTTCAAAATCATCACTAGATTCACTACCATATCTTCTTCCTCCATCTCACAGCCAGTAACCTCTAACTAGTCATGCAGATCCTTGATCATCATTAGATGTGCCTAGATAAATTTCTTTTCATCCATAACAATAGAAAATAACAAATTCTTCAAAAATAAACTACGACTCTTGTCAAATATCTCATAAAGATCCTTCAAGATGTCCTAGATTTTTTTAGTTTCTTTACTAGAAGGCGCCTAAGGAATCTGATCGTTTGTAATCAAGATTTTGATAAACAAGACAAATTCCTAATTACGTTCATCCTATTTATCTTGATATGTCTAAACCATTGTAATGGGACTTAGAATCACCTCTAACTCGAAAAGTCAAATTTGGGCTTAGACTCGAGCTCGGCTACCAGACTCTACCAAGACTCAACAATGACTCAAAAAATTAAAAAATAAGATTTAAAGATTTTTTAATGCATCTTTTAGTCAATTAACATCAAATACACAATAATTGAGATAGCTAGAAGCTACTTAATGCACATACACAATTTTGCATAGATCACATAAGTATAAAAGTGAATTTTTGAAGGAAAAAAATTGAATAACAAAATATAAAGTTAAGCATAGTGTTACTGTCAAATGTCTACAATATTCATGGATTATGAAATCCATGGAATCAAAAGTTCAAAATATATATCAAAATAACAGCTAGAGTGTAGAAGAATAAGGCTCATAGTAGTTTATGCCCTCCTACGAATATGCGTAAGATAAGTCATGGAAGACTCTAGAGCCATAATTTCTCCCTATGTTTGAGGTTGAACCTTAGGGGAATCCTCATCCTCATCTTCATCCTCACCCACATAATCTTCAACATTAGACTCAAATCCATCACTCGTAGCCTTAGGGTCCTATGCTCAGTCTCCTTGCATTGTAGTACCATCGTTACTACCTCTTCTTCCCAATCCACCTAATCAACCCAATCCACATCTTCATCATTGAAGATAGGATCAACAATATCTTTGTTCTACTATGCATGTAGATCAACATTCTCTAATGCAATCGATGATATATCGGTGCCTTGGATAAAAAGGTTGTAGTCAAAAAAGACAAGATCATTCAATTTTTGCACAATGGAAATGCAATTAAGTTTGTAGAAGCCTCCTCTAAATGCTTCCTTTAGCTCCTCTCAATACTTAAGTTAAAGCTACAAATTTGTACAAAAAATTAGCAATCGATATGGGAGAGCCAACTAGTTTGCTAATTTCTCTCTCAAAACCCAAATACTCTTCTCTAACTCTTTTATCTCTATCACAAGCATTAAGAAAGGATGGAATGACCTTTTTAGGTAAAATAGATGTTATACAAAACACAAACAATTTACTTAACCCTTTTATATTATTATTTTTTGCACTTTATGAGTCTTGTTGTTAGAGAGAGTTCAGAGCTCAAGACTCTGTGAGTCAAGAGAGTCCTTGGACTCGACGAGTCCATCGTGACTCTACCAGGGCTCTGTAGAGTCTGAGGCCAAAGGCAATCTACCTTGTTTTGAGTCGTGTTCAGACTCGTAGAGTCCCAAAACTATTGTCTAAACTATCATGAGACATGGTTCAATACCCAAAATGATTTTAGCAAGATAACCATATTTAAATATCATCATCATACAGTTCTTCGAAGTATTGTAAATGTGGTTATCAAATTGTTGACTTCCCTCCAACATAATGTTGGTCAAAGATGTCATCATTGAAACAAAGGTTGTTGGGAAACCCTATGAAGACAAAGAAATAGAGGCAAATGTTGCACTAAAATAGAAAACACACTAAAAATGTGGAAAAAATTTGCCAGAATGCAAAATTGAAATAACAACAAACCCTAATCAGGTTGAAGGTTAAAAATAACCTAAAATTGAAAACACTCCCCCAAAAAAAAGAGTATGATTTTATTGTAGAAAACCCCAAAATAAACAAAAAAAAACCTTAAATGAAAAAAAGCCCAAAATTATTAGAAAATATGGAAAATAACAATTTTTAAAGTCCATAAAACTTCTAAGATAACTCAATAAAAAATTGCATGCTAAGAAAAGAAAACAAAAAGAATGGAAAAATTTTGATTTTAAAAGGCCAAAAGTCAAGGATTGTTGTGGCAAATAAGACAAAATATGCAATAAAAAAAGACTTTTCCATTGTAATTAGAAAAGTCTCACAAGTTTTTTATTTGACTCTCCAAAATACCACACAAAGACTGTCCAAAAAGACAATGGTTGCTCAATCTCATGCAAACTACAAGATTTTATTTTCTCTAAGTTGGAAAGACTATGTGGCCTAGGAAAAATGGAGACAAAATTATAGCAAAAATATCGATGCTATCTGAAAAAAAAAAAAAAAGCAGTAAAATAGCCTAGCTAGGCTTACATAACTGAAAGCTATGATAAAATTTTAATTATTTTTTCTTACATGCTTTTAAGTGTGAAGTATTAAGAAAATCTAGACAATTTAGCTCTAAAACCATGGAATTGTTAAAACTAAATTAACGGAGAAAATGGAACTAATAGAAGAAATAGATTCAGTATTGCGTTAACAATGAACTCTTAGATAAAATTTAAGAATGCTAATTATAGTGTAGTCTAAAAAAAACCTACTGATGAAAGCTAAAAATAAGGCCTAAATGGTTAAATTGAGTTCTATAAAAAATGGGCTAAATATAGCAAGAGCCTGTAATTATAAAGAATCTAATAAATGTCATTCCAATCATGATCATTGAACATTTCTTATTTTACTTCATATCCATGTTTTGATCAATTAAGTTGGAGCAGCAACCACATCAGGCTCAAATGCATAGAAAGAGATCCATAAGAATTCACTATCATAACAGGAACAACCACCCAATTGAGGCATAGCCTTCCATACGTGCAATGCAAATTACAAATCAGTTTTGTATCTAGTCATAAGTCAAAGTCTAGCATTTAGCATCAACTTGCAGATTGACATAATAAGGATCATAATTAAAATCTACTCGATAGAGACTCTTTAGTTGTATTCAGGTCTATAGAAATAATTGTAATCAATATATATTATATCATAAATCATACTGCATAAGGCATTTCGAACATAGGTTTCTATAAATGATGCTTGTTGATTAAGGATCATCACCATCATATAGCGAATTTATATCAGAATTATAGTTTAGCAATATTGACCACCGTGGATTAGGATTATGATAGAAAACATTTACAAGTGGTAATTCCATTGAAAATTCATTAAAAAAATATATATTTTGACTATATACATTTGCAAATCACATGTTAGACACTCATTTGTGACAAAGAAGTCTCTTAAAATTGAAATTACTCAAAACCCTAAGAGATTGTGTAAGGGAGCATTACAGATACTAAGTAAATTACATTTCCAAGTGCAATACAAGAATAAAAAGAAATGTGGAATCAATATAGGAGAAGACATAGGTAAAAAGGTTAATGTTGTCATCTAAGTAGACCACCTTGATGGATGAAAAGGATTTGTTATCAAGGCAAGAGAATCAAAGTCCCACTCTTAGACTTTGATTAAAAAAGTTGAGTAACATACTACATTTCTAATACCATTCTTACTTTGAAAGATGTAGTTGAGAGAATTAAAGTTGCCACCTAAGTAGATCACCTTGAAGGATGCCAAAGATCTACCATCAAGGGCAAGATGGACAAAGTCCCTCTCTTAGGCTTAGGTTTGACAACTTGAGAACTCCACTACATTCTCCCATACCATTATTTCCATAAGAGATCTAGGTAAGAGGGTTAAGGCTCACACATAAGTTAACCACCTAGATGGATGTCAACATTCTGCCATCAATGCCAACAAGGTTATGATTCATAAGAGATGTAGACAAGAGGGTTATGGTTGTCATCTAAGCTGACTACCTCAATTAATGCCAATATTTTTCCATCAAGACTAGGGAAAAAGTTCTATATTTTAGCTTAGGTTGGACAAACTAAGGACTCAACTAAAATCTCCATAACAGTCTTACCCAAAAAAATGTAGGTATAAGACTACGATTAAAAGTAGGCCACCTTGCTAGTCTTGCCACCAAAGCAAAGAGTATTGATGTCTCACTCTTGGGCTTAAATTGGATGATTTTAAAGTGTCCTTATAATCTCCCTACCCTTCCTACAATGATGAGATAGTCAACTATTTGCAATAGGGGATAGATAAGGAAGTAAGACAAGCATCCTATTAAGTAGACCACCTTGCACCAAGTCCAAGGGAGCTTATAAAAGTATGGGATTGACTTTAACTTATCATGATGCAATCTCTATGAATTAAATTAATTAAGACTAATAATAACATAGGAAATTGCATATATATAAACCAGTGTTATAGGACTCGGACTCACCTCTGACTTACAAAGTCAAAACTTGACTCAGACTCAGACTTAGTGATTGTACTCAGCGACCAGACTCACCAAGGACTCTGAAAATTGAAAACCCATGAAATTCAAATATTTTTAAGGATTTTAAGGTTTCTCCATGCATATTTTAGTTAATTAACATCAACTACACAATAATTGAGTTAAATAGAAGCTACTTAATACACATGCAAAATTTTGCATAGATCACATAAGTATAAAAGCGAATTTCTGAAGGAAAAAAACTAAATAACACAATATAAAGTAATAAACATAGTGTCACTGCAATGTCAAATGTCTATAATATTCATGGATTATGAAATCCATAGTATCAAAATTTCAAAACATATATCAAAATAATAACTAGAGTGTAGAATAATAAAAGACTAAGGCTCATAGTAGCATATGTCCTCCTATGCGTATGCCTAAGATAAGTAATGGAAGACTATAAAGCTATCATCTCTCCTTCTATCTAAGTTTGAACCTCATCCTTATCCTCATCCTCACCCTCATTCACATAATCCTCATCATCAGACTCAGATCCATCACTCCTATCCTCAAGGTCTTGCACTCTATCTCCTCACACATTAGCCTCCTCAACTACCATCACTACTGCCTCAGCCTCCCAATCCACCTATTCAACCCACTCCATGTCTTCATCACTAAAGAAATGATCAAAAATATTTGTGTTCCACTCTACATGTGGATCAACATTCTCTAACACAATCGGTGATGTCTCAATGCCTAGGATCTGTCTATGGCGAAGGCAAAGGTTGTAGTGAACAAAGACAAGATCATTCAATGTTTGCATTGCTAACCTATTATGCTTCTTTGAGTGTATATGCTTGAATAGACTCCAATTACATTTGCATCCTGATGCACTAGATGGTTGGCTCAAGATGTGAATCACAATCCTCTGTAAATTTGGAACCTTAGTGCCAAACATCTCCCACCATGCATCTGAAACAAGAAAATCTTAAATCAATTCAATAACTTTGACTTTATCAAATTAAAATGGTAATAGAATTAGAAATTAAGATGTAGAATCATAGATTCTTACCAGCCATCAATTTTGTCATATTTTTCTTGCATAACTCTCGTGCAAATAAGTCCCCTTGAGCTTTCTTAAAAAACTCAATCTCATAGACTATAATTGTTCCAACTCTTGAATCAAGTCACATTATATCTACAAAATCATAGAGGTCACTCCACACCTCATCATCAGCCTTGAAATGTAGGTTGAATTAGTATGATGGATTAAGAAAGTAGGTTATTGCATGTATAGGCCTATGAAGTAGATTGTGCCAATGTCTATCAATGACATCTCATATAGGCCCATACCTATCTCGATTCCCTAGAAAAAATAAAATGAATGGCCTCCTTCACCCTATCCATGCCCTCATAAATGTAGCCCATTGAGGGCTTCTCTCTATCAACAATTTGTTGGAGAACAACAAGTGGCTTTGTGAACTACAATCATTCTAAAAGTTGAAAAAGAAACAATCAACTTGAATTTTTTCTATTAAAAATGAACAATAATTTATAACATAATTTCATAAACAAAAAAGTTGAAATGAGGATAAAAAGGAAAATTACCTTCACAATCTCAATGATCGATGTCCAAAAAGAAGCCTCATCAAAAATGTGATCAGTCCCTGCAGTGGTCTTTGCATATGATGATGCAATCCACTCATCACTTAAAAACATGCATCTCAAACCTCCCTTTGAATCAAGCAAAGATTTCCATGTGAGAAAAGTGGCTGCAAATCAAGCAAAGATTGCAATGTGAGAAAATTGGTTGCAAATCTAGTGACCCTTGGACAAGACATCTCCTTTTGTTATGTGTATTTCCTCATGAGGCTAAGGACCCATGTATGATTATATATGAATTTGCATACACTCCTTCCTTACTCCATACTTGTTTTTATCCAAAAGAGTTTACCAAGCATGAGTTCAATGTAGGGAGCAACACAACGAGTCCAAAATAAGTGAGGGTGTATCTCCATAATAAGCTTTCCTACACCAACATAATTTGTTGTATTATATATAACTATGTGCACCACATTCTCCTCACCCATGTCCTTTATCACTTCATCCATTACCTCACAAAGATATTCAACATTCTTTATTTTTTCTAAGGCATCAATTGATTTCAAAAAAAATGTAGCACCTAAAGAAAAAGAAACAAATTAGTTCAATGATCAATCATAAATTCATAATTTATAAACTTAATCACTTAAGTAGAAGTTATACTTCTAAATTTTTAATGTCTACAATTATCTAATGAGGAGACAAGAAAGTTGAGGAGTGTTCTACTCCTTCTATCAGTCCAACTATTAGTCATGATGGTGCAACCCTTCGTCTTCCACACCTCATGTTTCTCTTTGATTGTACCTTCTACATCAGCCACCCTTTGGGTCAAAATAGGGCATCCTAGCTTGTTAGCACTAGGTGCTTTGAACCCTAGAACACAAAAAATAATAGCATCGATTACAATTTACCAATAAGGGGACCTAAAACAAATTAAATAAAATTTGAAGTTAAAAAAATTAGTATATTATATTATTACTATTAAATTTAAAAATAAATTAAAATTTAAAAAATGAGCATATTATTGTCTCTTGAAACTTAAAAGCAAGACAAGTAAGACATAAATTTAAATTTAAATAAATAACTACCTTGTTGCATTGAATGAAATGCTATTGTAGATGAAGAAATCTCCAAGTGCCAATTTTGCATTATCATACTTCTCCTTGTTCCAACCCATGCTCTTAAGTGATGGTTGTCCACCTGGAACCATGTGTGGAACAAAGATGGAATCAAGTGTCTATCTTTGCTTATGAATGAGAGGTCCAGTGGTCACATCCATAGAAGTAGCAGCAATAGGTGGAGTAGAGGATAATGGAGAGTGAAAACTAGAAGATCCATGTTGAGTTAGTTGCACCATTTCTTCTTGTTGCTTCATTTTCAATTCTTTTTTCTCCATTTTTACATAAATTGTATTGTCTATTTAGAGATTGTAGATCCCTCTCAGATCTCTTCAGGTACTCAGATCAGCATTGCATTGCTCTCTATCTCTATGAGTCCTTACAACTTTGCAACCATACTTTACAGCTATCATTCCCCACAAGTCAAACCCAGGCACAACTTATCATGACCTTCCTCTCACTCTTAGCTTTAGCTTGAGGTGTGAAGCGACCATGCAGTTTCCCTAACATAGGTCATTCTAGATTAGTGAGACCCTACAGTGGACCTCTTTGCTAGCGACACTCCTCTCGTAGCACTCAGCTACACCAGAGGGCCCCTGGTAGTCATCAGCCATATCAATCATTGTTGGATTTTTTCCCTTTGAAGATGAATACCTAATATTTTCTATGATGTCTCTTGCTTTCCTCTTCATTTATTGTGCTTGTTATTTTGTGGACACCATTTGGTGCTCCGTTCTATCATGTCCCCAATTTTTTTTAGTGTAATAATTTAATTTAATTAATTAATTAACTAGTCCTAGAGTTTTAAATAATATAATGGGACCTTTAATTAGTTACTTTAATTAATTAATATGGGCCCAAGTTAATATTTTTATTTGTGGTTCTGATTGATTTAAAATATCTCAGACCTATTTTAATTTTTAGTTTCTATTGGTAAGTGTTGTTGTCAGCTATCTTTACACACCCTCAGAAAGGTTTCCCCGATGGGTATTTAAGCACGGCTTATAGGTAGTAGTTGGTATGCATTGTGGATTATTTTCTTTGTATTGTGAATTCCTATTGGAGTTCCCTATTGTTCACCATTTCAAAAATGAAAGATCTTCCCTACTTGGCTTGTTCAGTTTCGATGCAATTCAAACTCACCCTATTTTTTTTGTATGGTTTGTCTCAAATCTAGGAAATCGGAGCACCATCTTCATCTGTGAGTATTGATTGGAGAATATTGGTATTCAATATCTATTCATGTTTGGCATTTACTTGATGATGTTGTATTCTAATATTACTTGTATATGAGTCTGTATTCTCTTCCCAATACAATACCTTGTGTACACCTCCATTCATTTGTACTCCTCCATCCATATGACATAGTATCTCCCTCCATCCATACTCCTCCCTCCATTCATACTCCTCCCTCCATCTATCATACTAGCTCCTTCCATTTGTACTCCTCCATCCATCCATACTTCTCCCAACATCTGTCATACTACCTCCTTCCATCTGTACTCCTCCCTCCATCCAATGTACTACCCCCTCCATTTTTACTCCTCCCTCCATTTGTCATTCATACTACCCCCCTCTGTACTCCCCCATTCACTTCCACATTTCGCATTTCAACTTCTAACTTCCATCTGCCACCTTACTTCCAACTTCCATCTTGCAACTACCATTATGTAACTTCCATCTCCCAACATCCATCTTCCATCTGCCATCTTCCATCCCCATCTCCCATCCTCCATCTTCCATCCCTCATCTTCCATCTACCAACTTCAATCCACCAACTTCCATCCACCATCTTCTATGTCCCAAACTTCCATCTTTCATCTACAAACTTCTATTTTCCATCTTCCCACACCATCTTCCATCCTACCAAATTCTTGTACGACATTCCATTCCTTTGTACGGGCTTATCCATTCCACCCTACGACATCCTACTCTACCGTATAGATCAAACATTTCCCTCTTTAGACTTGGACAAATGGTAAGGTTCGAAAAAGGAACATTACATGTTTGTCCATTGTCTTCTTGGTTGTAAGCTTCCAATCCCATAGACCCAAGTTGTGGTCTTTTGTTGGACATTAATAAAATTATCTTATCTTATTTAGAAGAGCTTGCATGTCTCACATAACATCTTGGGGTACTTCTTTGCATTTTTTAGCATCACACCTAGGTGTATATATGTGTTAGGGGATACTTCAATCTATTTATGCCTCCCCGTTATATATTACACCACAATGCCAACATGTAACAACTCCCCTTTTGTGGTCTAGGATGGCATGTTTCCAAGCCCTATCCCTAACTATTGCATATGAATTTGCATCAGGGTTACATGTAACCCTAATTCTACTTCCCCAAGGTTCTCCATGAGGCATGATGTCAATTTGTTTGTTGTTGCACTATGAATATATTATAATTAGAAAAAAGTTAGCATCAAATCAGATTTGTAAACTTTAAGGCCTTCATACTTATCAATTTTTTCATTGAGATAAAGTAGAATAAATTTGAATAATAGATACTAGAAGTAGAGACTAAAACAAATGTAAATAAAATGGAAAGTAAAAATATGAATGTAAAACAATTTACAACACAACACAAAGAAATGCAACTTGTTGCTTACCTCTTCAAATTTTCACAAACAATGGAAATGCAAGTAAGTTTGTCGAAGCCTCCTCCAAATGCTTCCTAAAGCTCCTCTCAATACTTAAGTGCAAACTCAAAGTTGCACAAACTAATGGGAGAACCAACTAGTTTGCTAATTTCTCTCTCAAAACCTCAATACTCTTCTCTAACTCTTTCTTCTCTATCACAAGCATTAGAAAAGGGTGGAATAACCCTTTTAGGTCAAATGTATGTTATACATAACAAAAAAAGTAAGTCAACCTTTCATTTTTTATTTATTTATTTTTTTTTTTGTACCCGTCGTGGTGAGAGTCTTAAGCTCTGGACTTAGTGAATCTGGTGAGTCCACATGGACTCTACCAGGACTCAATCAAGTTCGAGTCCAAAGGTCATTTTCCTCAAAAAGGTTGACTTTGCCTCAAATTTTCAAAGTCCTACTCGAACTCATAGAGTCACATACCTATGATATAAACCCCCCAATAAAAAAATTGTGCTTTCATACACCTGATTCTTACGCCTATATCCACATCCACACCCAAAACAACAACTGACATTATAATAAATAAATAAATAAGAATATGAAAAGTATCTAATAATTATAAAAATAATATGTAAAAATAAATAAATGATAATAAGCTATAATATAGTATAACTAGCACTTGCACCAATGGGGTGCAAGAGATAGCCAATAGGTTTTCAAAATGAATGAAGATTTAAATAGTAAATGAAAGCGTACAAAAGTGAGGGTCTACAACATTGTAGAAGGGAGTCTTGCTACCTCTTGTACATGGTAGCATCCATTTTGAATAAATTAAAATTTAGTATCATATTTTATTTTTTGTAGGTGTCATAAAATATTTGCCATTCAAATGCATGGAAAGGTATAAAATAATATTATATTTGTAAATACAATTTGGTCCTCTTCTTGACCAACAAGTGTAAACGTGTAGAAGAGAAAATGCTATAATTGATCATGAAATGGAAGGAGAGAATAATTTATGAGCGGCTGAAAATATAAATATCATTCTTATATGCAACTGCATAAGTACATGGTATTTATGATAAATAATATTATCTTTAGGAATCTAAATAATATTCATATGCATAGCTAAAATATGATTATTCTTTATATATGTGCAGCTGCAAATTCTTTTCATCGTATATATCCAATCAATTATTTATACATATTATTAGTGGCATATTTATAGATACGTAAATTCTAGCAGGAATGTACACTATGAGTTGGTTGTGTTTGACAAAGTCAAACCATTAGGAAGTGGTAAGAGCAATCTCAGGCATGATAGCACCTTGTATTCATGGTCCCTTATACATCTACTACTTTGATAGATTAAGGCAGAATACTTAAATCTCAAAATCAATAGAAGAGACACATGAATATGTTGCCCATTGCATTTCAAAAGGAGAGACACTAAGTTGTTTTATTTGGTGCACCATTTAATTTTATACAGTTTGATAAGACTTTGATTTCTTGTGTTTGGAAATACATGTGACCCTTCGAGTTGTAAGATTTGACATTGATAAGTCATCACAATCACCCTAAACTATGGTCAGAACCAAAATTTCTCACAAATTGGGAGAATAACTCTACAACTGGAGAAATAGATTGCATTACACAATATAAATGAGAACACAAAAAAAATCAAGATATTGTAAATGATAAAACATTTCCCACCATAATTCTAGACAAACCTATATTCTTTGTTCACGAATGGTGACAATAGAATGATTATAATAATAAGAAGCATATGTACTTGATTACATCTTTTTTTATTTTTCTTTTGGTAGATAAGAGATCAAGAAGACAAATTTAAGAGAGATTCATTTTGTGTTGAACCAAACTTTAATCATCACAAAACTATTTCTTATCTAAGGCTATCAAAAAGCCTTCTAGATGTCTTCTACTTAGAACTATGAGTAGATTAATACAACACATAGGACATTGATCTACATAATGATTTCTTCTCTATATAGAACTTCAAATTTTTAATAGAAATAATTTGGATTTGACCTTCGAGTTTTGCCTACTATTACAATTTGTAGCTTTGATGACCAAAGTACAAAGAAAAGATTTTGAAAGTCACTTGGATATGTGGCACCCATATAGCCTTTGGAGTTTGGCCAATTTGTAGCTTTGATAACCAAAGTATGAAGAAAATATTTTCAAAGTCACTTGGATATGTGGTACCCATATAACCTAATATACAAGGTTTACAAAAATGTAAGAATATTCAACCTCTCAAAATTATTTCACAATTTCAAATGTCGGACATTACACAAGGTATCCAATGCATTGAAGGAATAGCCAGTGTTTCTCCCTTGGTTGCTTTTGTTCCAAAAACAAAAAACTATAGACAATGCCAATCTAAAGTAAGAAATACATATCGTACTATTGATGATTACATAAGGGACCTTAAAAGAGCATTAGCATTGCAGTGTGAAAGCATAGAACAAAGTAAACTACTACTATTAGTTAAGAGAAAATCATGGAAATTCATCCTCCCAACTTTCTACTATTTTTGCAAGGTGCCTCAGATTCCTTACTTGCGCTCCATCAAAAAATCCAATATCTAAAAATAATTATCGTGAATATCTAGAGAACAAGAATCACCAACAAATCTATAATACATAGATAATTTAAAGAACTAAACTAACAAGATCTTACCAAAACATAAATTTTCAATTGTCACTTTGATATGTGAGTGTTGGACAATATCATCATAACTAATATTTTTGTCTACCACAAGCATTTATCCTTATATGCAATCATATCTCAAGTGATTCAAACCTTAATATATTAGTAAACAATTGTCCACTTTATCAAGATCTTAAAAATCTATGTTTCTTTATTTGAATGGTAAACTTAGAAAGCACTACCAACTGTTCATCTTTTTCTTGAGCCACTGAATCTAAACACTTGTCCAACAATTTTACTGGTGCATCATAGTCATGAGCATTCTCCTCATCTTAGTAAAAAAGTTTTATGATAGTGTGGCTATTGGTTTTTGTTTCTTTTAAGGAAAAAAAATATTGTATGTATAAAATCGTTGACTCTATATTGCTATTTTCTAGTTATTATAGAGATCTCCTTCCGATAAAACAAAGTATCATGTTCCTATTCTTCTCCTTTTAAGTTTATTCCTATAATTATGAATATTAAACCTTATGAATGTTCTACATTAGAGAAACATTCAATTACATGAAATAAGAGTAGGCATTGTGGTATTTTAGGAACATTTGGGCTAACACTTAAATTCTATACTTATATTATAAAGTTCACCCCCCTTGCATAGAACTCCATTTAGGCCTCAAAATGAGAGATAATTCTTATGACAAGCTAAAAGTAAAATAAAATAGAGAGATTTATCTAGAAATGGCCACATAGCTAAATTAGAGATGTTGCAATACAGGTTGGAATCCAAAATGAATAAATGTAAATAATCTTGAAAATAATTGATTGTGGACTCTTCAACATCTCAATGGTAATAGTAGAAAGTATATTCCGTCATAAAATGAAAGAAAAAAGAGGTGCAAAGCTCCATTCAATGAGAAACTCGGAATGGATTATTGAGTACATAATAATAATTGAGGTGAGAAATATGTCCAATTAATCTAAGTTTGGGTTTCTACTCTTTGATTTCATCTTAATAATAAAACTCTCCAAAATCATATTCACAGAGGCTCGACCACATCAAGAACTTATTTGACATATCTAAAGACATCCTCAAAATAGAACAATAGTTTAAAGGTGAGTCTCTATTGCAATGTCTCATACAAAGGGGTTAATAACTATTATATAAAATAGAAAAATCTAAATCTATACTAGCACTTGCCGATAGGTGGTAAAAGTGAAATAAAATTTTAATTAATTTCAATACATAACAAACTGTTGTATATGTAAACATAAATGTTAGAGGCCATTTTTTTCACAAATAAACATGTATTACACAATAAGTTCCACACATTATGAATTAAAATTTTATCTAATTCAATAATAGACATATTTTTTCATTATATTTTATGCTTCAATTTACCTCTATAAAATGACTAAATTCTTCGAATATCTAATGATTTATTCACTTCATTTTTATAGATGAGAAAATATTAAAGAGTGTTGTTAATTAGATGACATATTTTTTCTTTCTTTTCATAAAATATTTTTAATTTAAAAATGAAGTAAAATAAATATTAAATTATTTTTCTATTTTTTTAGAGTCTTTTATTAAAACTATAGAATATATTCATGTAACTTTTTGTTTAACTATACATAATCTAACATAGAGCCTTCATAAATTAGGCATGTAATCTACTAAAAAAAATTAAATTAACATAAGAGTTCCTATAATTAAATATTAAATATTATTTGCATTCTCTTACACTCTCTTCAAATCAAGGATTGAAAAAGGCTAACCAGTAAAGGATTTTAACTTCCTTTACACAAAAGTAGTGTTCTTTTATTACATAGTTTGTATTTTCTTCTAAATGTATTGTATATAGTGTTTAATGTCCTCTTGAAATGATTTTCATTATTTTTAATACTTCTATACTATGATCTATTATTATTTATTTTTCCAAATCTCACTTATCATATGGATAATTTATCCAAATTATCTTTATATTATTTTATCTAAACATTTATTTTATAATTACATGATTTGATTAGATGTCCATTATTTTTGCAAAAAATATAGAAATTGATTTGATTTGTATGAGCCTCCATTGACCTCATACTTTGATGTATGCCTACCACTTTTATTTTTCAAACAAACTCTTGAATTCTTCAAATTTATCAAAGACATTTAACTTTCTAGCTAGACAATATACTTAAGTTTTTCTAAGTAATCATGAAAGAAGATTAGAAAATACTTAGATTTTTATTATTTTATTGTGAAACTCTCTCTAAAAAAATTATATTATTTAATATGAAGAATAAATACAACTTTCAACTGAAATTGCACTTAATTAAATAATAATAAATTACAACTTTAAGAAATCTCAACTTATAAGTCTTCTTAAATAAAATCTAAAATTTACAACTAATTATCACATTTAAAATAAACTTTCAATTATGACTTAAGTATTTTTTTAAAGTATGCCTTGAATATTATTATTTTTTACCTATTAACTTAGATTTACACGATCTTATATTAGTAAAAGACTTCTAAAATAAAATGAGGAAAGAAATAGAGATCACTTTAACACATATGGACTGAGATTTATGTCTAAAAAAGTCTTAAAATGGAATTTTAGATCACTTTGATCTTCACCAACAACTCTTAAAGTCTAATTTTAAATTTTAAATGATAACTCTTAATTCTCTGAATATAATCTAATATAAAATTCTAAATGGTAACTCAAAATCTTCCTTTAAAAAATCTTCTTAAGAATGGAATTCTAAAAATAATAATGACATAAATCTTTTAAAATTAAATTAGCCGATATGAGTTTTCTAATTTGTGTTGCACTATTAATTCAAAAGGGGTTTTTAAAAAATTGAGTAAAGCATTTTCAAATAGAGAGAATCATATTTAAATTTCAATAAATCATTTTTTATAAAATGTTAAGTTCTAACTATTTTTCTTCTATAGTTGGCTTCTAATGTGTAGTTGGTTATCAAATAAGTACAAGTTTAAGTTACAACTATTGATTTTTCATATGCTATTTCTAATATAGTTGCTCAAAATGAACTTATATTAGCCCAATAATTGCACTCATAAGAACATGTATTGATCTCATATTAACATTTGAAATATATATATAAATAATGAACAATATATATTTACATTATCCATGTCATTTCTAGTAGAATTGCTCAAAAGGAATCTATATTACTCGAATAATTGTACTCATAGGAAGTTGCATTGATGTCACACTGAGCATTCAAACTATAAATAATGAGCAATATAAAGTATATTTATATTAGTTAAATAGAGAGAATCATATTTATATTCCAATAGGTATCTAGCATGACTTCCAAGTTGTGACCATTGTTCTTCCATAATTGTCTTATAATATGAAGTTGGTTTCCAAATAAGTTCACTTGTGATACTTGATGTTCAATATCTTTTTATTCAAAAGGAGTAGAATCCTAATTTATGACTATTGATATTCCATATGTTATTTGTAGTATAATTTCTCAAGAAGAAACTAGATTAGCATAATGACTAAGAAATTATATAGATCTCATATTAATATTTTTGTTAGTTTTATGGCTTTGATTGTATATAAGTTTTAAACATCAATGTTTCAAATCACACTGTGATCCATCATCTTATATTTTTCCATATTTCGCACTCTCTCATCTTGATAATAGATCATAGAATATGATCTAAAACATTAATGCTAACTATTTTTACACAATCAAAATAAAAAATAAAACATTTTAATTAATTGTAAAAATCTATTAATATTAACTCATGCTAATGTTCAAAATACATATAGACAATGAACTTTATACAAGTTAATATTAAAATAATTATGTTATTATATTACACTCTTAAATTTTCATTTGTAAACTCTCTTAAAATATTTATAATTTTTTTAAACTAAAATGTGAATTGAATCTATCCTAATATCCATAAAAACCTTCAGAAGACCAATGTGCATATTGCCCGGCTTAAACAACACACACTAAGCTTTTGACTGCTTACGTGGCTGTGGGCTCATTCTTCCCTCAAAACATTTGTTCATGTCTACTTCCGTTAGGAAAGTATTCATCATTACCATTTTGAATTCAAAAATTATTCCTACTTGTTTGATGGTATAGAAAGAAGTGAAGGGCAAGAGTACAATACTGGACTCTATATACATCGTAGCTGTCATGGAACACTTCACCACTGAGTCACTTTTCACAACCTTCACTGCTTTATCCAATAAAGAGAAGCCATGGATGTCCGCCTGTGCCAAAATGGGAGGTTTAGAATAGGTCATTGTCATCCATTGAAAAAGAACGTAAGGGAATTCACTATCTGATGCTCTATTTGACATGTTTGTGAAATGCAAAAGTATAGACATCTCTCATGAAATGCTACATGGTTGCAACATAAGCAGAAATTGCATGTGTCAAAAAGGAATTAGAAACTTCTAACCAAGTGTGGTTGGCAAGTATAAACCCAGACTCGGCAGCCTTTGGGAAATAGAGAGCTTGGGAACAGAGTATGAACTTCCATCACAGAGACGTTGTATCTGCAACTGCTATGGGAGTTGTGTAATATTATACAAGGCAAGTGAATTGTTTGATAGAATGCCTCAAAGAAATTTTTTTACATCTTAACGCAGTTTCTTGCATGATATTAACAAAATGGAATAGAGGTATCTTCACAAAGATTAAAAAAATGTAATAATGATTTATAAAATACTATGGTTGCAGGTTATGGCTATTCTATTTGTAGGAGTTGGATAATTCAATCTTTTTTATTAAGCTTCTCAAATAGTGTGGATGTAACATTTATATTAAGATTTATTAGAAGAAAAAAATTCTTAACAAAATCTTCAAATTAATTAATCTAGAAAGATATAATAAATAGTAAAAGAAAAGTTGAGGTGGATGATTAATTAGGGAGGATTCAGATATTACTCAAACAAAACAATTATTGAACTAAATTTGGTATTTCAAATGGATATCCTAAGTACGAGGCTTACATCCTCAAACTCATTACTATGTGAAAAAACTAGTAAAGAATTTATGATTGAATAAAATTGTAAAGTTTTTTTTTCTTTTATGATTTGTTTTTCTATTAGATATAAGTAAAAGTCACTTAACATTTCATAACAACATAATAAAGTTTACAAACTAAAGTATCAAGCTTACGATCTTCAGTCTGTACATATCCTCACTAAAATATTGGACCAACCAAAAAGGACAAAACCATATTAACTATCAATATATAAACCTCAAAACTTCATCCATGTTGTCAATGGAAGAGGTCCCTCAGTCCACATGAGCCTCAAGTCACCATCCCTGATCACAATGTTCGAATCTTTCATAAGTTTTTGCCATGGAAGTACTAGGGAAAGAGGGATAGCAGTTATCATTATACAAGGGGTTCTTCCTTCATTTAAATCATCCACATTTTCAATAAACACTATTACATTGTTTGTTTTAGTGTTTTCATCCAAATGATTAACAAATCTACCCAGCTTGGTCCCACTAGTATTGGTCTTGCCAACATTAGAGTTGATGCTTGCTTGATTCACTATTTTACTCTGTCTGTTTAGCTCCTTGAGTTCCTTTACCAACTTGATTTTTTCCAACATTTCTTAAAGGATGCCCTCGAATGTAAATGTCTCATTGATTTATGCTTTAACTTCAAATTGGATGTTCTCATCCTTAAGCACCATAGATCATTCACTAGTGGCCCTTAATGTTTGTCTTTCCTTCACTTTGTAGATAATAGTAATCTGCAAACAAATTTTATGCATAATGAGTCTTTGTAGACTCAATAAGGATTCTACTCCTACCTTTAAATACATCATCATTCCTAATTAACTACATAGACCAAAGCAATTAAGAAGAAAAAATAGCCCATAACCTATTAAGATGCTTTGGGAGACCAGGAATAGAGCCTGTATTAGCATAAAAGGTGAGAATATCAGAGTTTGATTGGATTCCAAACTAGTTCTAAACCCCTTTGGCAAAGCTACATTTGGATAGCAGGTCAGACAAAGTTTCAGGCTCTGAACAAAAAGAACAGGGGAGAGGAACACCATTAACATTGTTCAAGGGTAATCAATGGAGCAAGGCTTGGCAAATAAAGTATTGAATCTTAGGTTCAACATTCCTATGCCAAATAGAGGAAAGGTGTTTGGACCAGCATTGGGTTTCAAGGTTACATGACCACTTAGTCTTGAGGTATTCAAAAATAGAATTGTTGTCTGACAGTAGGTTGTACAGGTATTTAGCCTTGGTGGAGAAGAGGCACAAGCCATCTAGCCAATTAAGGAGAGGAAGCCTATCAATCTCATCACCATACTTTTGAGGAAGTTCAGCACACAACCAAGTGCTTTTGAGGATAACAAACATTATTTTTTGTGAGGGGGAGACTTTGAATTTTGAGGATTGCTCCTCCCAAGTTAAAAGTATGTACTTTTCTATAAGATCCTTGAATTAATGGATTCCTATTTTGTCCCATGCCCTAGTTGAGCATCCTTGTAGGAAGGCTAAAGGTTTACCTTTTATTTCAAAATTCCACCAAGGGAATTTCTCCCCACAAATCTTGTCTTGGCAGTTTGATATCTCACCCTGTAACCCACTGCCTTACTTTCTCCCATGCCTTCGAGATAGCTTTAAATAATGTTGACCCTTTCACCTTAATCTTCCATCTACTTGAGAGTAGATCATGGATATTTAAAACTTTCCAAGATTTTCCCACACAGAGAGTGCCTTGAGCAATGTTGTGTCTAATTAGGACCTTCCAAGGTTTATTTCCTTTTCTAGATCTGGCAATCTATTTGGTAGCAAGATCTATGCCTTGTAACCTTAGATCTTTTAGAGCCAATCCTCTTACCTCCTTCCTCATTGAGCACCAACTTCATTTAACAACATGTCTCTTCCTGCTCTCTTTACAATCTAACATTAAGAATTTTCTAATCACTTTGTGAATATAGTTAATATGATTTGATTGAACAGCAATGCAAAAGAGTATTAAACCATACATGTCGATAACACTTTATGACAAACTTTTGTTCTTCTAGCAAGGGATAGATAGTTTTTTTTCCATCTACTGAGCTTGTGTTCAATCTTTTCTTAACTCATTCCGAGGTAGTATTTAGGTTGGGGGATATAGAGAATGGTATCCCCAGATATCTAACTATATGTGTTGGTCCACCCCAAGAAAATCCAAATTTGCAATACCATGATGGAGGCTGCTCTGCCCAACCTAGCATAATGGATTTAGCAATAGACACTTTGCAACTTGAAGCATTGCAAAACAAGTTCAATTTAGTTGAAAGGTTGGTGACATTGATTTCAAACAACTCAAAGAGAAGTGAAGTATCATCAACAAACTGTACATTATTGATTTCTTCATGGTTAGGTAAAGTTATTCCTTTAACTTCAGGGGGCAGAGAGTTATCTCTAAGAATATAGTGCATGCTATCAACAACAATGACAAACAAGGAAGGGGCTAATGGACACCATTGTCTTACAGATCTAGAAAGGCAAATGGAATCTTATCTTAATCCATTGACCTCCACTATTGCATAGGCATCTGCCAATATTGTAAATATGATCTTGATAAAGTATACAGGGAATCCCAAAAATTCTAACATCAACCTTGTAAATTTTCATTCTATCCTGTCATATGTTTTTTCATAATCTATGGGGAACATGGTTGCTCATTGACTAGAATTCTTAGCCCACTCCATCATTTCCCAGCAAGTAATAAAATTCTCCAGAATACACCTCCCCTTTACAAATCCAACTTGAGTATGATTACCAACATAGGGTAAAACCTCTTTGAGCCAAAGAGCCAATATCTTTTCTAGTATCTTATAGGAGACATTAAGGACCATGATAGGGCAACAATTCTTAATTAGGATCTTGTCCCCATCTTTTGGAATGAGTTTGATTAATCTAGAATTAACCTCAATTCCTAGTGATCCATGCTCAATGCCTTCTTAATACAACATTAAATGATATTGCCAAATCCAGTCTATGTGGGTTTTATTAAATTTTGCATGAATTCCATCTAGCCCCAGGGCCTTGTCATTATTCATCGGTGATATAGCCTTCACAATATCTTCTTTAGAAATGGGTTCATCTAGCATAGTGTTGTCTTTCTCTTTCATCTTTCTTGGAATTAGTTTCCTAATTCTATTTCTTTCACTTTTCACTACAACATTTTGGGTCAAATTGTGATGATAGTGTAATTTGTGGCAATTTTCATGTTTTTATTTTACAATTATCCCTGATGTCATTGCAATATTGAAATTGGTGTCATAATTGTGATGCCCATGTTAGTATTTTTTTTTTTTTTAAAGCATGACATAAATCATTCTCCTTCATTCTCCTTTTGTTTTGATAGTGGAGAGTTGCATGCGAAAGAGGGTGGAGATTTCTAAATGAGGGTGGATATTGTTGTGCCATTTCTTTGCATTTCATTGCCATGCCCTTGTGATCTCTGTGATTTCTTTGTTGTGCACTTGCTCTATGATTTTGTTGTCATGCCCTTGCTCTATGATTTCATTATCGTGTCATGCCCTTGTGATCTCTATGCCCTTGCTCTATGATTTCATTGTTGTGCCGTGCTCTTGCAATCTCCATGCCCTTGCTTTACAATTTTCTTCAAGGGATATATAAATATTATTTTCTTTTCCTTCTAAACATGTATATCTCTAAGATATTTTTTAAGGTGCTTATTACATCTTAGCACAACAGAAAAACTAATCTAGCTGCATGTATATTCCAAAATCCAAATAATAAAATAATAAAACTCACCCAACTCATGCTAAGTGAATTATGACTTACCTCAAGATCAAAAATAATGTAGACTGAGAAAAATGGGCAGAGTTCGCAAGAAATTTTACAAATACATATCGTAGCAAATATTTTTAGAAAGAAACTAGCCATAACCCAATTAAATGGGTCTAGTTGTTGATTAGCTAGGTTGATTACAAATTCCTATAGAACTGTCATCAAATTAGGTACAATAAAATGAACAATCAGGTGTTCCTAGCTAGCAAAGATCAAATACAATTTTCCAAGGTGATAAAATTGCACATCCACATGCATCGCTTCCATGACAGGCATGAAGTGCATTCCCCAATTTATAACAAATGGTTGGATATAAAGGCTCCATACACTGGCCCAACAATGGAAGCCAATGATGTAACCATGCATGTCTTGGCACACTCTCCCTGTGAGGATCCCAAGTATCTACTATCATTGTTAATTTGAGCATCACTATATGATCTAGAATGTTATGAAGTACTGAAGCTGGTAGTAACTTCTCCCATGTCTCCATAAATTGTAGCATAGGTTTAGGGTCCCTTGGTTCCTAGGAATTTGTAGCAGCTATTCTCACTATTGGAAGAATAACTTTAGTGAAGAGTTGAGTGTAAAGAGTTGAAGAAGAAAGTTCTTCTTCTATGTAAATTCCATAATCACGAGACTCATTGCCTTCCAGAAGCCTCTGCCACAATGACATTACCTCTAAACCATACAAAGGATGTATGTATGTATGTGTGTGTATATGTATGCATGTGTATATTTATGTATGTATGTATAATTGAATGAATGAATGTATGTATGTATGTATGTATGTATATAGAGAAATCTTGTGGATTGTGAAGATCTAGGATTTTGTTGCCATGCCCTTGTGATCATTGCATTTCATTTTTGTTCCCTTTTGATCTTTGTATATGTATGTATATATATGTATGTATGTATATATATATATGTATATACATGTATATGTATATATGTATACATCTATATACATATATATGTAGATATATATATACATATGTATATGTGTGTGTGTACATACATACACACGCATATGTGTGTGTCTATGTATGTATGTATGTATATAAATAGAGAGATCTTGGCACAACAGAAAAACAATAAAACTAACTCAACATGTAGCATGGCCATAGATGCGATGGCAACACCTATTGGTAAGTAGATTCCACTTTTTCTTTCTCATTTTTCATGTATTTATTTCACTTGAATTATTATTTCTTATGGGGCATTTTTTAATAGTGGATTCATTTTATGTCGAAGGCAATGAGGAAATTCCTAGATGTACAGGAATCACTAAAGAATTGTGATGAATTTCTCATGAACAATGAAGATGGACTTTCCCTAAGAGTAGCAAAAGGCAATGAGGACATTCTAGGTACTTTAAATATTGATCCTTTCTTAAAGATTTTAGACATTAATAGGAAATTTAGATGTTGAGGGGGGAGGGGAGGGGGCAAATGAGCTTCCATCTTCACATGGTTGGCCCTGATTAGTAGAGAATATTAAACTATTATCAAAACCAAGGGAAGCTAAACATTATCCTATGATTGCACGAAAATTAATTGTGTGAATATCTTGGTTTTAGGGAATGCAAAAGGAGGCCATAGTTCAATATACAATCTCAATTCATATGCATACGACATCAGGTGCAACTGAAAAATGCAACAGGTTTACATTTTTTGTTAGAGGTCTTTAATTAGGTATTTTAAGTTGTAGACCATCATGAGAATTATAACTTTGACTCTTATAGGAAAGGGTAATGTCCTTAGCATGCAAGAAAATCAAGAATTTCTATGTGTTGGCTTACTAAGGGCATTCTCTTGGCCATAGAAGCTAGAGTTCTAATGTTCATGATGATATATAATTTTAAAAACTTAATAGACCTATTAAATAAATGTAATCATGCTATAGTTTTTCAAATGCTCCTATTGTCCATGTATATAAAACATAGCTGCACATGCATTCTCAATTCAGAGTGACATATTCCTATTTTGGATGTGAGAGAAAAATGACATGCACCAAAAGATGGGAAAATGATGTCACTTTTGTAGGTCTGAAACCTTATTTTATACTTTAAAGATTGATCCTTTCTTAAAGAGTTTAGGTGTAAATGTGGAATGGGTGGGACCAAATGAGCTTCCACCTTCACGTGGTTGGCCCTGATTAGTAGATAATATTAAACTATTCTCAAAACCAAGTGAAGCTCAACATTAACCTATGATTGCATAACAACTAATTGTGTGAATCTATTGGTTTCAAACAATGTAGAAGGACACCATAGTTCAATATGCATAATTATATGTGAATGATAACCAAAATAGATTGATTTGATAACAAAAATGTGCATCCACACAAATGCCACAGCTATAAAGGATATAGTGATATCAATTTGAACTTTTATGAGAAATGATTATAAATAGCCATTTACAAACATTTGTAAGACATGTCAAATATATGTCACTTGTATAATATTTTTTAATGAAATAAACATAACATGTATATGTGTACATTGTGTGTATGCGACAACTTCATAAGATTATTTCAATTAAGTCTAGATAGAGTCTAGATCACATGGGTGGACTACCTGACACATAACTAGGTTAAATATAGAACTAGATTCACTATATAATTTAATAGGTATATTGTCACGATCATGGCTAAGGTTACAAGGGAAATAAGTAGGACTATGGCTAGAGTTAGAGTTAGTGTTAGGTTTAGAGTTATAAAACTAGTAGTACTTATTGTTCTTGTTGCACGTACCTCATAGCATTAATTAATTTGATTAGGATTGGCATTCAAGGTTAATGCTATATCATAATTATGGTTTATATTATGGTTCTAGGGCTAATTTTAGGGTTAGTGTTTAGTATGAAGATTGAGTTTAGGGTCATTATTAGGGTTTAATCATGGTAAATTTTTATTAAGTTAGAGTTAGGAAAATATTTAGGGCTAGGGTTAGGAGTGTGTGTTCAAATATAGTGTTCTATGTTGAGTAAGCTATTTTGGTTAGAGTTAGGGTTAGTGTTATAATTGTGTTTATATAGTCAGATTATTAGTGTTTAATATTGGTGTGAAACTTAACATTACAAGTAGAATTATGATTAGGTTTAGGATTTAGTGTTATATATTGAGTAAGTTAATATAATTAGGTTTAGGGTTTAGTTTTAGGATTAAGGTTTATGTTATGGTTATAGTTACATGGTTAGGCTTAGAGTTATGATTGTGGTTGAGATTTAGAGCTATATGGTTAGAATCATGATCATTGTTAAGGTTAATATAATGTTTAGGGATCTTTAGAATTAAATGTTTAAGGTTAGTGTAAATCTAGATTAAATATTTTATTTAGGATTCATATTAGGGTTTTTTAGGGTTAAGAAGTGAGGATCGTGATGTCAATATTTATAGTTAGTCTCCACATCATGGTTAGGTTCATTGATAACTTTTGGGTTAAAATGATATAACTTTAGGTTTAAAGGTTTATGTTTAGGGTCATACTGAAGTTAGAAAAATAGTTATATAATTGTGATTATGGTATAGCCTACATTCTTGACTAAGATTAAACAAGTAGGATTATGGTTACGATTTAGATTTTATGATTATGGTCAAAATCTAGGTCAATTCTAGGGTAAATATAAAATGTTTAGAGTTTAGATAAGGATTAAATTTACACGAGGTTTAGCATTCTATTACATGACATTTTAGGGTTAGGATTGTGGCTATATTTCTTTTTTATATTATGATATAATCTAGGTTTAATAAGACTTCATATTAGGGTGAGGACCAAGGTGAAGTTTATATTAGGGTTCATATCACGACCTAATCCGTTGGAACTAATGTTAGGGTTAGTTGAACATTAAAATTATTTTTAGGGGTAAGGTGAAGATTTAAACACACACGTGCACACACACATGCGCATATATAAAATTATATTTTAATATATTACAAGTTTACGTGTGTACATTATAAATTAAAATGTATGTGTATATTCACAATATGTATGTACACATACATACATACATACATACATATATATATTTGTTGGAAATATAAGATAGGCTAGGTTTCTAAGAGGGGAGTGGTGAATCAGGAACCAATAAAACATTCAACTTACTTCACCAATTAATCCTTTATATGTTATTATGATCTAATTGCATGCATGAAAGAATTAAAGCAATAATACATTCATAACACTTTGACACAAGATATGGTGACCCAGAAACCTTCCAAATAGAGAATAAAACTAGGGAGGGGATGATACGCACAAGATTTAGTACTACAGTATAAAGTTGTCCTATTAAGGCTTTCAATTGACCACTTCTGGTGATTTTCCCTGCTAAGAGCAATAAGGATTGATAGGCCCACCTTGTACAAGGATTTACAAACATACAATAATGTATGCACTTTGTTAAGAGATTTGGCACAAGACTGTTAAGTCTACCCTATTAAAGGATTTGACTAATGCACCTGCTAGGCTGAATCAGTGGCTGATCTATGATCTACATCTTGGTTTGCTAGTTGATAATCCCTATAATGCAATGATCACCTGATTGTGATATATAAGTCTTTGATGCCCCTTATATTGCTTGTAGCCTTCAATTTGCACTCATATACTTCATATGCTCAATTCATTATAACTTCATACCCATGGATGTGATGCAATACATTACATATATATATATATATAATCCAATTAACTACTCACTAAAGTCGGCTACAAGACCAAATTAATCCTAGTTCATAAAGTTGGCTCAATTGTTGTAACTCAGGTTCCAATAATAGACTTGGTGATGTTCTAAAACTTGACAACTATTGTCAACTCTCGACAACCTCTGGCACTCGATTGACGTTGAATCTTGGTCCATACTGGTCACTTTCAAGTAGCTAGAACTCGGTCAATATTGTGTGACTTAGTGAACAAGTTGAGAAACTTGGTAGCTACTGAATCTCTTAGTTGACACTGCATGACTCAATCAACACTAGATTTACTTAGTTAACACTGTGAGCTTGATTAACACTGAAGAACTTGGTTAATACTACACAACTCGGTTAACACTAGAGTCTCCATCACTTTCAATAGATAACTCGATAGACACTGCTATGCTCAGGTTATACTGCAAACTGTCTCTGATGCTCGGTGGATACTGTGTAGCTCAACATGAATTGCAAATTTTTTTTTTAGCTCGGTAGCAACTAAGACACTTCGTTAACACTATTGGATGAATGATAAGCTTTGTAGCAATTGTAGAGCTTGATAACAATGTAACCATTTGACTAAGTGTTGAGTCACTGATAGACAAATTGACCTTAATGTCAACAATATTTATGTGTATATATATACATATACACATGTGCATATATATATGCATATATACATACATACATGATATATATATATATATATATATATATATATATATATGTATGTATGTATACATATATGATATATATACATACATGTACATGATATATATACATACATACGAAAATCATATATAAAATGAAACTAAAAACATATAAAATGAAACTAAAATCATCTAAGATGTGTAAAAAAATGGGAAAATCGTACTTTTTTTGAAGTCTGATAGTTTCAGATGCCCCTCTCTGCACTAATGATTGAAACTGTCTGTAGGCCCACTATTGAAAATGACATGTAGGGTCACAATGAAACTATTTTCAATTCCATTTTTTTGTTAGTTTTGGTCAAAAATTTATTCTAGCAAGCCTGAGACTGAGGTTGAACCTAGGCTAGGCTTGGTAGTTTCGATCAAAACTATCTATGTAGTTTCAATCGAAACTGTGTGGCACAAATAATTTTGATAAAGACTTGCATTTTTGTTATTTTTGATAGAAACTAAATTGTCTCTATCGAAACTTTAAAAATATTTTCTATCGAAACTAAGAAATGGAAAATTCGTAGTTTTGCGATTTTGGAGGAATTTCTTCATCTGAAAAAGTGTAACCCACTATTGTGGGTTCACATAACTACAACTTTTATTTTAGTCATATCTTGAAATATTTTAGTGTAACTATCTTGAAATTCTCGTTGAAGTTTAGAAATCATTGATTTTAGAAAGAAAGTGGCATCTTAGACCCCCATTATGGTACCACAACTTTGTCTACTTACCCTTATATCAAATCGATAGTTAATAATCTCTTATGTATATAGGAACTACAACTCCTTTTTACATAAGGTAAAAGAAACTTTAAAGATCTTACCCTAATCTCATTAGGATTGTACCAATCCTCTTTTTTAGTTTATCAGAAGGAAGTGGGGAAGATTAAAAATTGTAGGAAGAAATAGATTTCTTTAGTTTAATCCTCTCATTATCAAAAGTGAAGATAGTCAAATCGTAATGGTGTAATTCATTGAGGAGGTTAGTTTGGATTCCTTGTAAACAAACTCAATTAGTCTTAAGGACTCATAATTTTATGTCAAGTTATTCTAGAAATATTAGTATCTTATTAAAAACTAAATTATGGCAGCTTCTAGTGAATCCCAAAGGTACTAAAAGAGCTCAATTATGCCTTTAATTTGAAATCTGACAATATAAATAAATTCTCTCTATATTTTAGATCATTTAATGATCTATAATTATCCATTATGATTCATTCCCGTATCTATCTCACTTTCTATAACAATGGATCATGTAGAGTATTGTCCTAAATCTTGACAACTAAACTTGTTCATTATCAAATACAACAGTTTTCAAATGAATAAAATAGATTGTGATATAATTCTACTATGATTATACTTTTATTACACTAAGCCACAAAAATTATTCCATTGAATCTTTTATATATTTTATAATAATCTCTCTATGAAACTCTTTAGAAAAGACTTTTCACTTCCATGAAAAGCAATCTAAAAATTGTGCTTCACTCTAAATTACCAAGAATAAAATGAATTAATCATGGAAATATTCATCATTAAAGGTATGAATGCAAAACATGAAAGAAATCCCTTTCTTCACAATACAAAATAAAAGGGAAAAATAATCAAGATTGATTAAGCAATTAACATAATGAACTAATTGAAAGTTTTTCAGAAAATTGGCTTCTATGGTAATTTGAAGGGATTTCTTTTAAAATGAAGTAATATTTGGAATCCTTTTGCTTGGATTGCCATTGTTTAGATCATTCGACCCTTAGACAATGATTAATTATAAAATATATAATATCTTAATTATCCTAATTGATCATTACCTCAAATTTTTTGTAATTATAAATAGAGGAAGATTTCATTTCATTTGTTAGCATTATGTCTTTCTAGATTAATTAATTTGAAGATTCTGTTAGGAATTTTTTTTTCTAATAAATCTTAATATAAATTTTATATCCACACTATTCGAGAAGCTTAGTAAAAAAGATTGAATCATCCAACTCCTACAAACAGAACAGCCATAACCTGCAACCATAGTATTTTATAAACCATTATTACATTTTTTAATCTTTGTGAAGATACCTCTATTCCATTTCATTAATATCATGCAAGAAAGTGCGTTCAGATGTAAACAAATTTCTTTGAGGCATTCTGTCAAACAGTTCACTTGCCTTGTATAATCTTACACACCTTCCATAGCAGTTGCAGATACAACGTCTCTGTGATGGAAGTTCATACTCTGTTCCCAAGCTCTCTATTTCCCAAAGGCTACCAAGTCTAGGTTTATACCTACCAACCACACTTGGTTAGAAGTTTATAATTCCTTTTTGACACATGCAATTTTTGCTTATGCTGCAACCATGTAGCATTTCATGAGAGATATCTATACTTTCGCATTTCGCAAACATGTCAAATAGAGCATCAAATAGTGGATTAGAGCATCAGATAGTGGATTCCCTTACATTTTTTTTCAATGGATGGCAATGACCTATTCTAAACCACCCATTTTGGCACAGGCGGACGTCCATGGCTTCTCTTTATTGCATTAAGTAGTGAAGGTTGTGAAAAGTGTCTCAGCGATGAAGTGTTCCATGACAGCTGTGATGTATATAGAGTCCAGTACTGTACTCTTGCCCTTCGCTTCTTTCTATACCATCAAACAAGCAGGAATAATTTTTGAATTCAAATGGTAACGGTGAATACTTTCTTAACGAAAGCAGACATGAACAAATTTTTTGAGGGAAGAATGGGCCCACAGCCACGTAAGCAATCAAAAGCTTAGTGTGTGTTGTTTAAGCTGGGCCATGTGCATATAGCCTACAGGAAGAGAGCAAGATTCAGAAAGGAAAAACAAAACCAAGTGTTGGCATAAAGTTATTTGCCATTAGTGACAACACTCATCTATCAGTTCAAACTGAGTAATACAGTTCAAATCAAGTAATACAGTGCAAACCGAGCACTGGCAACATAGTTCAAACCGAGCATTGGCAATACAGTTCAAACCGAGCACTAGCAACACCGTTTAAACTGAGCACTAGCAATACAGTTCAAACTGAGCACTGGCAACATAGTTCAAACCGAGCACTGGCAACACAATTCAAACCAAGCATCAAAGACATAGTGTCAACCAAGTGAAGTTGCACTTAGTGTTAACCGAGTGAGGTTGCACTTAGTGTTGACCGAGTGAGGAAGCACTCAGTGTTGACCGAGTGAGGAAGCACTCAGTGTTGATCGAGTAAGGAATTACTCAGTGATAACCGAGCTCAGGAGGTTATCAAAGAAGTCATTTTTCTACCGAGTGACACTATATCTACCGAGTCACCAATGGTAACCGAGTTCCAGGCAACGTTGTATGACTAGTATGAACCGAGCCCCTACCTCTACCGAGTGCATGATGATACCGAGTAACATAGTGGATGCCAAGTATTAGAAGGTCATCAAGTCTGTCTAAAGAACCCGAGTTTATTTTACCACTTGGCTGACTCAGTTATATTTTGTTTACTTGTGTTTGGCCGACCTTGCATGAATAATTATTGGAATGGTATATATATATAATTGACACATTCAAAAAGGATATAGAGAATATTGCAAAAAAAATGATATAGATATTTCAAGAAGACATACAAGATATCTGGATGATAGTGCGAATTCATCAGCAGAAAAGAATACTCAGCAAGGTCCATCAGGAGAAGAAATGATTTCATCAATCACAAAAGGTGATCTACAATAAAGAACTCAGTCAAGTTGTAAGTTGATCTGTTGGTTCATCCTAATAGGTGAATCATTTTTGTAAATCCTTTAACATGGTAGACTTAACCGTCTTTATACAAATCTCCTAACAGAGTGCATACTTATAAAGTATGTTTGTAAATCCTCTAACAAGGTGGATCTAACAATCTTCTATGCTCCTAACAGGGTAGATCACCAAAAGTGATCATTGTAAGCCTTAACTGGCCAACTTCATACGGAAGTAATGAAGCTTTGTGGGTATCATCCCCACCCCAGTTTTACTTTCTATTTTGGAAGGTTTCTGGGTCACCAAATCTCTGTGCATATATGGTTTTAATGTTTAATAGTTTTTATGCAATAGGATAGATGAGTAAATGTTGTGTATGGTTAACTTAAAAAATTTATTGTTACTAATTCACCCCTCCCCTCTTAGTAACCTATTATATCTTGAATATTTCCAACAATTGGTATCAGAGCTTTTTTGGTTCTCAGGACAAACTTTGACAACTTGAGCAAAGATCTAAGTTATGGAGATATTCAGATTGGAGAAAGTGATTGAAAATGAAAAGCTAGTTCTAGAAGTGGCCATGGTTCAACTCAAAGAAGAAAAGGAGCATCTTTCTTAATCCCTAAAAAGAAGAAAGGAACTTGCAAGACAAATGAATGACCATCACTATGTTGAAGAAAAGATTGAAGATTTGTTACCATCAAGTAGTTCAGAAGAAGCTGATAGGGCAATCAAAGAACTTCTAGAAAAGAATGGATCTCTACAAGAAGAGGTAAGAAAGCTCAAAAGAGAACAAGAAGTCCAATCCATCAAGTTATGTGAAGTTTTGGAACAAAGAAACAAAGCAAATGAAGACTTAGAGGTAAGGAATAATCTATCCCTTTAGCATGAAGATCTTATAGGACAACTATCTAATGCAAATGAAGAAATCATGATTCTAAGATCTAAGAATGAAAGTTTGAGAAATGATTTAATCACTGAGAGACAAATCAATGTAAGTTTGCATACTGATCTGAGAGCTGAGAGACAAATCAATGAAAGCTTGGAAAATGACCTAATCTCTACAAGGCAAGTCAATGAAAGAATGATGAAATCCCAAGCAGATATGAATCAATTGAATTTGCAAAATGAGCAGAATCTTCATAAACAAAAAGGTAAAGCTTGTCTTGGATACAATGAAGAAGGTGAATCTTCAAAACAATGTACCCAAAAGAATCAGAAACCCACTTGTAATCACTGTGGAAAATTAGGTCATACATCAAACAAATGTTGGAGCAATGGAAAAGCAAAATTCAATGGTAAATATTTCAATTACAATCAGCATGGTCACAAAGCAATTGAGTGCAAAGAAAAACCAAAATTTGAAGGCAACTGTCACAAATGCAACAAACATGGTCACAAGGCATTCCAATGCAGATCCAAATCATTCAATCTAACTAAACAACTTGTGAAAGCCATATTTGGATGGGACTACTGATACTTTTGATGGAAAAGACTTTTGAACATAGAAAAATATACAGATCAAAAGTGAACCGAATTTTCAAAATTGATCTTTGCAAGTCTTATTACGCATATCTTTCTTACATGTATCTCCCCCATACAATATGCAGAGTATTTACAAGTCATTACACATATTTGCACAATTTTATCTCCAAGAGTATACTATCTCCCCCTTTTCGACAATAATGCCAAATTAAACTATATATATTTACACAGAGAGTCCAAAATGGGAGATAAACTCAGAATGTACCTTGAGAATAAGAGCCAATGTCTTATCCCAATTTTCTTGCAAAAGTTTGCTGGTGGAGAGTGCTATTTGAACTTCTGCAGAAAGTTCAATCATATGATCGGCAATTGAGAAGTTCTTGTCATGAATCAATGTTTTGGAATGGGCAATGTGCTTTTGCATTCTGTCCATGACAGGAAGGATCATATTTTGGATGTCAATCAGAGTACACCTGATCCTTGCTTCCTCTCTCAACAATTTTGCCTATTTCTTTGACAAAAATCTTATTCTGAGATGATGGGATGAACTTGAACTGTGGTCAAGCTGCAACACCTGGTGCAGATGTCACTATTGTGGAGAATATGGACATACTGGCATAAATTGTGCAAGACATCACTTAAGGAAGAAGGACACTACTGTAAGGTGCTATATATGTACAGAACTTGATCATATAGCCAAAAATTGTATGAATATAGAAAGAATTGAAGATGAAAAAAAAATCAAAGCAGACAACATCCGAAAGCAAATGAAGCAACAATGGATTCCTAAATCTACTGAACAAGATAAGTCAAGAAATGGCAATGTCACTCAAGAAATGAGTGACTCCATCATTTCCAATTAATATTCATAAAGGAAAGTATGGAATTGCATCCTTCAAGAATTATCCTAAGCAGTTCCAAAGGAAGAAGAATGATCAGATCAGTATGCAGATACACTTTGATCCCAAATTGGTTCAAGACTCAACCGAGTTTAGTCGGGTGCAACAAAGTTTCACTCACTGAGTTGTATCTACCAAGCGAGGTCGGTTCATGACCTTACCGAGTTAGGTCAATACATCAATACTTTGTTTTGATCGCCGAGTTGATAGTATCTACCGAGCAAGTGGATGACAACCTGTCATTTCATCTACTGTCGTACCAAGCATTTATGACGAATGTTTTGTCAAAAAGGGAAAATTTGATCTCATTCTTCACTACAAACTTTGAGCTAAGTTATCTTCTGCAATTCCAGAGCAAGCTTAAAGCAATTTCGAGTGCCTTTTTAAAAAAAAAGAGCGAAGAATCTATTCAAATTTTCTCTCCACCTACTGAGCAGCAATGGCATCCGAAAGTAGTAGCTCCAAGACAAAAAGAGGCTCAAAAATACTAGTTAAAGGTGTGGAATGGAAGGCGCCGAACTTCAAATTGGTACTAGCAACTGCAGAATCACTCGACCCTAACGGTGCTCAGTCTCGAATTCCTTCGAAGGTACTCCTTATAAATGACATTAGCTCTCATTTCAAATGTTCCATTCAAGAGCTTGGAAACCTAGAAATTGATAATGCCCTAGGTGAAATGAGCGTAGATGGGAATTTGAAACTCGAGCATAAGCATCTTGAAACAAAAGGGTTAACCCACATTTCACATTTGCCAAGAAATTTTGAAATTAAATGGGTTAGGTATGTACTCATCCAGGTTCACAACGGGCAATTGTTGTTAGAGCAACCAGTGCTTATCACAAAGAAAATGATTAACAAAATTATTGGCCTTCCCATATTGAGCAAAGGTAAGACTACCAAAACCCTAGGTCGGGAAGAATTGCAAAGGCTAACCCAGGCAGAATGGGATGGTAGAGGACTTAAGCTCAGTATAGTAATTGACGCTGAATTAAGATTTGGTATTCACGTCATTGCTCACAAAATTTACAGTTCCAGCTGACCAAATAGTGTACCTTGCGAAGCAGTAGATTTAGCATACAGGATAGTAAAGAAGAATGTTGAGTTTGATCTGTCTGAATTGCTTTTGTCTCAATTTAATAAAAATATGGAAAGCATAAGGACTTCAAAGAACAATTCCTAAAAATTTGGTTCACTTTTGATCTATCTATTTTTCTATGTTCAAAAGTCTTTTCCATCAAAAGGATCGGTAGTATGGAAAAAGAATATTCCCGTTCTCTATCAAATAAATGAGTTTATAGCAGAGTTAGATGAAAATTTTGACAGTGTTTTGGATAATTAATTTGAAGATTTTAAGGAAAGAATGAACAATAGGTTCTGGATTCCACCAAAACTGGTTGAGGAATATAAAGAAGATGTATGCTTTATGGTAGATTTTGACAAAGTATACATATAGGCAGTCAGGCCCCGAGTTGCATGGGTGAAACCTCTTCCTTATGAGGTTAATATTGATGAAACTAAAGACATCATAGAAGCACTGGTGAATGAACCAGTAGATCCAAAGCAACCAGTCTTTGGAACTTTTGATGAAGCTAAAGCCAGAATTGAGCTTTCAATCAAAATCCCTCAGGTCATTAGCAAAGGAAAGAGGAAGATTGCAAAGTTAAAAATAGAACTTGGTCCTCTGATGATTACTGAAGGGAGAGGAGAATATGATGAAGAAGAAGAGGAAATCAAGTTAGAAAAAGAAGAGGAGCCTCAACGGAAGAAAGGTAAGGTGATTATCACCAAACCTAAAATGCAAGCCACTGCAGTCTTCTCCAGAAGAACAAGATAGGGGAAGAAGGAACTTGTATTTGTCAAGCCTCCACTCACATTTGAGGCAAGGTTGAAGCAATTAGAAGAAGGTACAAGCTTCACAAACTTCAAAGAATTGAAGTTTGAGACAAGAATAGAACAGGAGAAAATGAAGATTGAAGAATTGGTTTTGAATAAAATGGGAAGATGGAAATACTCTCCTGAAGAGATTTCCTCTCAGATCCCTAAAGAACTATTGGAGAGGTTGCAACCAAGATGGGAAATTGCAACCAAAACTATCAAAGATATCTTTGAACAAACCCTAAAAAATCTATTGCCGAGTCTCACTAATGCAGAAGTAAAGAAATCACTAAAAGATCATGAAGGTAATATGATGATTAGATTTCACACTTGTTTGATACTTATCAAAGGCATTGAGTATGTTGTCAATGATGCAACAAACATGTGGAAACATATCTATCATCTACATAAACCCAGTGAGGATATTGTTGAAATCAAGGACAATGACAGTAGTGATGATGATATTGAAGATGTTCCAGGGGATCTGCACTCAATGATGATGAATGTTGAGGAAGAATTCAAGGAAGATGAAATGGAGGAAGAAGACAAGGAAGATGAAATAGAGGAAGAAGAAGCTAATCAAGCTAAGGAGGAAGATGATCCTATAAAAATTGTAGCCAAAGTTATTGCATCTCTTCCTCACTCTCCACCTAAAGCAGGTACATCAACTATGGAGATAGCCTCTACTAGTGAGATTGTGTGCACAACAGCTTCATCAATTGCTCAATCTTCACCTATCTCCTCTTAGCTCTGGGCACCATCTATGCAAGTGTCTACCACTTCATTAACCGAGCTGCAGCCATCTTCATTGATCGAGGCATCATTAGCTATAGCATTAAGTTCATCAGGCATATCAACTTCTACTGCAGAGTGTTCAGTAAGTATACCCATTAGTACTTCAATTTTAACAACCTCATCCGCTCCAATTTTTGCATTTGTTAGTTCTCCCATACCAACCTGTGCATCAATCTTGGGAAGAACATCAATTTTTGATACTATTAGCACTTCTCTTAGTTTTCCTCTAGCTAGTCCTATTCCAATTTTGTCAGCCAGTCCAGCCTCATCAACTATTGTTTCAGACTCAAAGGGAAAAGGTGAAGTCACTGCAGGAAAAGAAAAAAGATACATAATTTCCAGCAAGGTAGTGGATGAGGAAATAGACTTGGATAAGGACATTATCATTCCTAAGATAGATCTGGATAATGCATCAGTTGATGAAATGAGAATGGTCAGTCAGCTATTAGACCAGAAGGCAAGGCAAAAACAACTGAGGCATGAGAGAGACCAAGAATATAGTATCATTGAAAGTGCTAAGAATATTCTAATAGAGGCTATAGGTGTTGAAGTAGATTCTACTCAACACATTTTGAATTAGTTAGAAGAGGTTGTATATAAATTCAATGAGGATACCTCCGGCCAAGAAAAATTGATTGAAAAAGTAGAGAAGAAATTTGACAATAAGGTGCTTGAGCACATTGCTCAGCATATTGCATTAAAATAGGTAGAACTGTCTATAATTTTGAGTAATTTTGAACATTCTTTTAATAATGTAACTTCACTTTTTGGAAAACTTTGTGATGTTACCGAGTATACTAAGGAAATCAAAGAAAAGTTGAATAAAATTGATGAGGATATGAAGGTCAGTGCACAAATGTTGCAGCTTGACCATAATTCAAGTTCATCCCATCATCCCAAAATAAGATTTTTGTTAGAGAAACAGGTAGAATTGTTGAGAGAGGAAGCAAGGATCAGGTGTACTCTGATTGACATCCAAAATATGATCCTTCTTGTCATGGACACAATGCAAAAGCACATTGCCCATTCCAAAACATTGATTCATGACAAAAACTTCTCAATTGTCAATCATATGATTGAACTTTCTGCAGAAGTTCAAATAGCACTCTCCACCAATAAACTTTTCCAAGAAAATTGGGATAAAACATTGGCTCTTATTCTCAAGGTACATTCTAAGTTTATCTCCCATTTTGGACTATCTATGTAAATATATATAGTTTAATTTGGCATTATTGTCAAAAAGGGGGAGATATTACACTCTTGGAGATAAAATTGTGCAAATATGTGTAATGACTTCTAAATATTGTGCATATTGTATGGGGGAGATACATGTAAGAAAGATATGGGTAATAAGACTTGCAAAGATCAATTTTGAAAATTCAGAACTGTATGTCTATTTTTGCACATAATTGTTTTTGTCACTAATGCCAAAGGGGGAGATTGTTGGCATAAAGTTATTTGCCATTAGTGACAACACTCATCTCTCAGTTCAAACTAAGTAATACAGTTCAAACCGAGTAATACAGGGCAAACCGAGCACTGGCAACACAGTTCAAACCGAGCACTAGCAATATAGTTCAAACCGAGCACTGGCAACACAGTTCAAACCGAGCACTAGCAATACAGTTCAAACCGAGCACTGGCAACATAGTTCAAACCGAGCACTGGCAACACAGTTCAAACCGAGCATCAAAGACACAGTGTCAACCAAGTGAAGTTGCAATTAGTGTTAACCAAGTGAGGTTGCACTTAGTGTTAACCGAGTGAGGAGGCACTTAGTGTTGACCGAGTGAGGAAGCACTCACTGTTGACCGAGTGAGGAAGCACTTAGTGTTGATCAAGTAAGGAAGCACTCAGTGATAACTGAGCTCAGGAGGTTTTCAAAGAAGTCAGTATTCTACCGAGTGACACTATATCTACCGAGTCAACAATGGTTACCAAGTTCTAGGCAACATTGTATGACTAGTATGAACCGAGCCCCTACCTCTACCGAGTGCATGACGATGCCGAGTAACGTAGTGGATGCCGAGTATCAGAAGGTCATCAAGTCTATCTAAAGAACCCGAGTTTATTTTACCATTTGGCCAACTCAGTTATATTTTGTTTACTTGTGTTTGGCCGACCTTGTATGAATAATTAAATTGGAATGGTATATATATATATATATATAATTGACACATTCAAAAAGAATATAGAGAATATTGAAAAAAAAATGATATAGATATTTCAAGAAGACATACAAGATATCTGGATGATAGTGCGAATTCATTAGCAGAAAAGAATACTCAGCAAGGTCCATTAGGAGCAGAAATGATTTCATCAATCACAAAAGGTGATCTACAATAAAGAACTGTCAAGTTGTAAGTTGAGCTGTTGGTTCATCCTAATAGGTGAATCATTTTTGTAAATCCTTTAACAGGGTAGACTTAACCATCTTTATACAAATCTCCTAACAGAGTGCATACTTATAATGTATGTTTGTAAATCCTCTAACAAGGTGGATCTAGCAATCCTCTGTGCTCCTAGCAGCCTGGCAAATCACCAGAAGTGATCATTGTAAGCCTTAACCAGCCAACTTCATACTTCAATAACGAAGCTTTGTGGGTATCATCCCCACCCCAGTTTTACTTTCTATTTTGGAAGGTTTTTGGGTCACCAAATCTCTGTGCATATATGGTTTTAATGTTTAACAATTTTTATGCAGCAGGATAGATGAGTAAATGTTGTGTATGGTTAACTTAAAAAATTTATTGTTATTGATTCACCCCTCCCCTCTCAATAACCTATTATATCTTGAATATTTCCAACACCCAGATGTTAAAGTTACTCAAGATTGCCAAGCAGAAACAGTGAATAGAGAGTGATCGTGCCAGCAGATCATAAGACAGCCCTTGTCCTCTTGAAGGTGGTAAGATCCAAAAGAATAAGTATGAACTAGTCTCTGAGCATGCATAACAGTCACATAGCTAAGAGGAACAAGAGCAAATCCAGCCTTGTGAAGCCTCTTCCTCCAACATTCCAATTTCCCATGCCTCTCCACTCCCTCACCTCGCTCGCATGCCACTTTGTTCTCAATATGCTGCCCAAACATGTGCTTATCCAGAGTCACCCTCTCAATGCAGTTTTACAGAAGAACAAACTCCAAGTAATCAAGCATGGCGGCATTGTAATTCAGGGCCTCATTCAGCCGCTCATCAAGCTATCCAATAATATTGAAAATTGAATAATGAACATAAATCTTGATTATTTTAAGAAAATTGCTCAAACCCCAAAATTTAATGCTCAACAACGAAATAATAACTACAAATACTACATAAAATCTTATGATCTAACATAATCTAATAATATTATTAATTATTCTAAGGAGCCTCTAGTATGAGAAAAGGAGTACAAAAGGATGTCTCTATAACAAGACATGGTGTATGAGTGGGCTGTAAATGTCCATCACTATGAATGTGAAATGCGAGTGGAAATGTATATTTCTCGGGCAACAAGTTTAATCCATTTACTTGGTTTGGAGAACAAAGCATTCTGCAATCACCAGGGAGCTCATTTTCCCTCAATTCCAATTGAACTAGTGATGCCAGGTTTGCTAATGAAGGCAGGATAGTGCCTATTAGTTGGTTTGTTGCTAGAGCAAGGATCTCTGAATGGGAAAGAAGGCCAAGCTGGGAAGGTATACTTCTGGTCAAAAGGTTAAAGGATAGTATGAGCCATTGCAGAGAATGACAGTTAGCCAGAGTGGAGGAAATGGAACCTTCCAATTTATTCACAGACAATCTAAGTATTCTAAGGCGAGAAAGCTTCCCCAACTAAGGAGGAATTGTGCCGTAAAAGCTGTTATTCCTGAGTGCGAGTACTCTGAGGAAAGATAGATTTCCAAGGAAAGGGGAGATGGGGCAGAGTAAAGACATACCAGTGAGATTCAAGGAAACCATGCGCTGATGACGAGAAAAGCAGAGAATGATGAGGCGACTAGTCGGACAGAAGAGCACTTTTGGGGTCGAGAGCAAGAAAATGCTTAAAAGAGAGAAGAGCCTCTTGATCAGAGTAATAAGAATGCAAAGAAACAACATGAGAGGGTAGTGCAAAGAGAAACATGAGTAGGAGGAGGCAAACTAAAATCATCTTCATTTTCATTTGCAAACTAAAATCATCTCCATTTTCTTCAATTTCATTTCACCTCATTCCACTTGGTTTGTTGCAGCACAACATAGTAAGCAGTGGCAACTGCATCACGAAGTATGGTTTTTCAATACCAGTGAAATGGGTGAAATGGTAGTTTTTGCGTAAGATGGGTATTCCAACCGTCCTTATGCGAGCAACCTTGCACGTAAAGCCTATCGGCTAAATATATGTTCACACCATAGAACCAAATATTATAAATGCCAGAACCAAAATAGAAGCCAATGTAGTTGCTTTCTTCACATCTGTCATGGCTTCTTCTATTGCTAAACCAAATCCTTGATAAGAAATATGTCCAGAGTAACTTATCAGCCTACTCGTGGAATTTCAAATACATTAAAACCAAGGTCACAAATTTAATACTTATAAGAACCAGTTCAAACATGTTCATCTTCCAAGAAGGTGGAGCTGATGCCATTTTTCCATGATGAGGAATTTGTCATCATGTATGAAGATACATGTACCTGAGAAGTAATCAGAAATTGGCATGCAATGCTAAGGCAGAAAGTGGCAATGGAGCCATCAAGTAGACAAATTACCATAAAAATAGCTGTGAGCATAAGGTCCAAGGGGAGGTCACCCAATGTGTGGGATAAGAAATAGCTGCTCAATCAATACATATCAAATCTATGCTCTTTTGTTAAAAGGGCTCTCTCTTGTGGGAAAGTGAATATGCTTTTGAAGAGAAGGAACTACCCCCAAAACATAGAGATGAAGAATAACATGCTAATAGACTCAACCTAAACACCAAGCACTTCAAATGGATTCAAAATCCTTCTTCTACATCAAGAAAATGCCCAATCTCAACTTTGGAACACCTTCCAAGGGTTTACAAATTCAATTCATTCATCTTCCCTACTAGGATGTCCTGTGAAGTTCACTCTGCCTTCATTTCTCCTCTAGTCTTCACTAAGACCTTCAAAATAGCCTAATCTCCAAATTAACCAAGATAACTTTTAGGAGCCTAGAGGTCAGGGAAATACTATTTTTTCACTAGACGAGGTACAAAAAATTTCATTTGTCCACTCTTCCTTACTCGTCTCTTTATTCTAGAAATCAGGCCTTGTAGCCCTTTTAAGCCTGAGTTAGCCCTCCAATCCTAATTTAGGGCTTAACTCCCAAAACTGACAAATGACCAACCAAAATGTTATTCTTTCCTGATACCCATATTGAAACACAAAAGGATTTTGTAGGTTTCATGTACTCATGGTGTCTGTACGTGCCCTAATGTAGAAATGAGGATTTATAAACTTTTGCAAGGGTTCCTGACCAGTCACAGATTGATGACTTCAAACACCACCAAAATGGATTCAACTATTGTTCCAAATTCATCCACAACTTGTCAGGGCTCTAGCACACATGCTTGAACAATCAGATTGGTTCTTTCAAACACTCTATGCATGTTTTTCTCCACTATTATATGACTGCACCTAGCCAGGTTACCATCAAACTTGCCTAAGGCATAGTCTTAGAATTCCATGCTTGACTTTCTTGGGCCCAAACCAAAACCAAACTACCATAAATTTCCCTCTCTACAAGACTTCCAAAGGCCGTTAAGAACCAGCAGTGGAGCTGAGAGAAAATGGCATTCTTTCCTCAATGTCCTCAATCAGTCCAGTGATTGTGTAGTGACCCTAGGAGATTTATTATGCATCAAAAACTCAACACAAACACACACCAATGATTGAAAAGGAAGAACATAATATATAATATCTATCTACAGTGAAAGATCATCAATTTTAATCCATATATACAAGATGCTCAAGTTGCAGTAAGACAGTGCATGAAATTGCTTAAACTGTTAAGCCTTTTGTATTCAAAATCTTTACTACAAAGAATCCAACCTTCCAAAATGACTTGGGAGGGCTTAAATATGCATATCCCACCCATTCCAACTAAATTCCAAGCATTGATAACTACTTGGCACATTTTTGCACTTTCTTACAAAAAGTTGTCAAGAAATACACAAAAGTTGCAAAGTTGTTATTGACAACTTTTGCAGCATTGAGCAACTTTAAACATTTTCATGCTTCCTTGCAATCCAAGGGTACAAAAACATGTTTTAATGCATTCCTAGCCTATTTAGCCTCTTAAAAAACCCTCTTGCCACTTAGATCAAATTTCCACATACATAGCCAATTTTGTCCCATTTGGCAACATTTTGCCCACAATGAACATCTTTTGGCCAAACTTGGCATCATGAAAAACCTAACACACTAAGTCCACACCAAACTTACACTAGCGTTCCCAAATAGCCATTTATTAAAAACTAGACTAATCAAAGGTTTTTCAAACCAAAATTATATAGGGTTTTCCAACCAACCCTAAGGTGTTCCTGCACCATAGGGCCACCTGTTAAACTTGAGAGTCATTAAACCATAAAAATCAGACTTCATTAAACCATAAAAATCAGATTTCCTATCCATTTTCTTCTCTTACTTCAAAATATAAAACAAATATTGTGCTGATCAGAGAAAATACATACTATCTTTTTATTTTTAATATACTTAATGCCATTGAAATCAATTTCAATTTTGAAAAAGAAAAGACTAGCTTCAGGTGCCAATGGCCATACTTCAATGCCAAGATTCTTGTCCATTATTTGCATGTGTGTGCTCTGTAACTTGTACCTCCCATTGCTAGCAATAGTTTATTTACAAATGCTTTATACAATCTAATAGTAAATGGCAATGGAATTTTCAGGGGGAAAAAATGTGTTGCTTGAAGAACAAAATTGCTTGTGTCCATATGATGGATAAAATAACTTTTCAACTTAATAAACATTGTAGAAAATGATGCATTCCTCATTGCCCTATTTTATTCCTACTATGAGTCCCTTTCTTAGCTAACATTATTGTTAAACCAAATTTAGACAAGATTTTCAGCCTGCTGTTTAGTTTCTGAATTCTAGTGTGTAGGCTTTTGTTTGTATTAACATTTTGAAACATGCTTAATGATTTAGCACCATCAGGATTCATCAGAATGTGTAAGCTTTATCCTATAGCTTTATCATTCCAATGATATATCATAGAGTTTGATCCAACGCTGATGCAAACAAAAAAAATTTGACTGCGGAGTTATAATCTTCCTTAAGAGTTTGAGCTGCTTAACTTCTTTTAAATATTACAGTACCAGTCATTTTATATCATTAAAAAGTATCGAAAGAAATCAAAATGGATAATTAACCCTTACTGTAGTCTTCAATTGTTGGAAAACTTAATGCAGCATTGAAGTTTTCTCCTTGAGCCAAATGCTCACCTACCACCTCTGACACCCAGAACAGATAGAAAACATCAATACGGTAGGTGAGATTTTTGAATTTGGAAATGAGAGGGAAAAATGTTTTAGGTCAAAAGACAAAAGGAATGTTTCTACATTCATTTTTTATCAAGTGCAGATCAAGTAGATCAGAGAGAAGTTGCGGAGCTGAGCAGAGAAGGAAGAACGAAAGAAGTTTGTGTCTACAGTTGCACATGCTTCCCTTGTTCACTCTGTAAGTTTTTTGTTATTTGGTTTTGTCCTGTTGAAGCAGTGATTGCTCCAGGCACCTTTGTATGCAGCCATTAGAGTTGTAGGTTTAAAATTTCATTGAAGTTTGAAGTATTATCAGTTTAGGGTTATTTTAGGGTTTTCTGGTTGAAGCTAAATGCTCCCAAATTTTGTAATAGTTTAGTGAAATATTGAATAGCAAGCAAGCAAGCATACTTGAATCTATTGATCTTCCCTTCTATGTTGCATTTGAGAAATTTGTTTGAAAGCTTAAAGCTTTGGCTCTCTAGTTTTAATGGTGAAAGCATTCACATTGAAATCTCTTAAGTTATAATTTCTTTGTTGAAGCTGAGCTCACTTGGCATCTATTGTTTCCGAGCATTTCCTTTGTGAGTCGGGCATACTCAGCATTTGTTGCCGAGCTCCTCTTTGTGCCGAGTTCACTCGGCACCTGTTGCTTGTCACTTGGCACCTTCACGTGCCGAGTAATTTCTGGCACGCGGCACCTTCCTGTGCCAAGCACTTTTCTTCAAGTGCCGAGCAACTTGCCACTCAGCACATTCACGTGCCAAGCAACACTGGCACTCGGAAATTGTGAGTGTCGAGCAAACTTTTTAGGGTTAGGGTTGCAATTTTAAGTTTAAATTTTAATTGATATTTCTCACAGCAACTTGCTCTATAATTTTTTAAATCTTCTACACACCTAAAAATTAGATTGATGAAGTAGGCAATTAATGAGTACCTGATCAATGAGGTCTCTTTCTGTATCGATCTTTGATTGCCATCATAGGCTGCCTACTTAGTTACCGGATTCATGCCCTAGAGGCTAGATCC